>CAUYQG010260663.1:0-10658 GCA_963574415.1 Tarsius wallacei | reverse complement strand
GAAGGATCGCCGGAGCCCAGCAGGTCGAGGCTGCGGTGGCCGGGAGCGGCCACTGCACTCCAGTCTGGGCGACAGAGTGAGACTCCAACTCAAAAAAAAAAAAAAAAAAAAAAATTCCCGGTGTTTCAGATGAGGAGACTGAAGTCCCCAGAAGACAAGTGACACACTCTAGATTGGAAGACTCGGAGCAGAACTAGAGCCCTCTCTCAGATCCCTTGCCCATGTACCATGTTCCTGCTCCTATCCTGAAAACAGCTTCAAGGAGGTGGACAAACCTCTGGGCAATCTTGTGGTGACAGGGTGACAAAGGGGCAGGTCACAACATGATCACAAGCCAATGTGTAAGAAGTCACCAGCAGGATCTGCAGAGACCGTGAGTGCAGGGGCATCCACCCCACCCTTCCCACTGAGCCCAGTCCTGGTGGTCCCTGAGGTATCAAATTATGTCCTAATTATTTTCTTAAGAACACAAAGCCAAATGCACTTTTCAAAGGGAAGTTTTACATCTAAGTCATGTAAGCTAGTAAAATAAATAAAAACATTTGGGCTTTGGGGATGGTCTTGAGTTACCCACCACGATCACTCCTGTGAAAGCCCCTGTTTCCTGACAGTGTCTGATAAGCAACTTTTCAGGAGTTTAGCAGACCTCTTCCTTGCAACGTCACATAAGAGGCCTCATCCTCAGTTCTAAAGACCCATCCTGACTAGTGAAACCTGACTGACTACCAGCTCTAGCACGGATTTACCAAGGTATGCAAGATCTCCTTTCTTTACCTCTACCTGGATGCTATTTGGCTATTTTTTTTCTTTAAAAAACAGAGGCAACCTCCTTGAGTCCCCTCCTACTGTGGGAGCTTTTCTGTCTTCTCAATAAATCCTGTAAAAAAAAAAAAAATAGAGACAAGGTCTTGCTGTTATGTTGCCCAGGCTGGTCTCGAACTCCTAGCCTCAAGCCATCCTCCTCCTTCGGCCTCTCAAGACACTGGAATTATAGGTGTGAGTCACTGTGCCCAGTCTGGGTGCTATTTTGAAGGAAACTGTATTTCGGGTTTAAGTGTCTGTGATTGTCCTGTGCTCCTAAGGATATAAGACCCTCAGGCTCCTTGAAAGCAGAAGTTCAGGTCAGGTTCCCCAAACAGCTGTGGGGTCCTTCCTGCCCTGCAAGGTGCCCTATTGCCAAGGGATGTGGGGAGCTTGTGTGCCCTCTGTCTGGCTGCTGGGAGACGCAGCCTTTTTCTGTCATATGTATGCCTACAGGGAAATTCCAGTCTTCTCCGGAAACCATCTTAACTGCTTGGAACCCTGCTCTTTGACCTGTCCAGGCTGGCTCAGTCCTGGGAGGAAAGGAAAGTAAATAAATATAAATCTGTTTGATCGCAGACAGAGCATTTATCTTTCAACTGGAAGCTTCCTGAGGAAGAACAGCAAAGGGGTTTGGAATGAGTGTGCTTGTAAGTACTGGCCCACATACCAGACGCCTCAGAAGGGGTCTCGCTGTGGTGGGCACTCTGCAGCCCTGCTCTTCTCACCCAGGTCCCTCCAGGCCAGGACCAGCAAGAGCAGCTGGTGGGCCTGGCTGCACTTCTCTGGTTTCCTAAGTGGAGGAGGAAATGGTCTTCACCATGGAAGCCAACAGACCAGCCACCCATCAGGACACTCAGTCATCCTTAGGGTTGTGGAGGCAGGGCTGGGGGCAGGGGGAGGGTTAGGAAGCCAAGCTCAGGGTTTCCCTGTGGGCGTGGCCCCTGACCTGTTAGGATCCTAAAAGAGAAAGGTTGCTTGTATCCTTTTGATTTGGGCCTTGATTATCACTTGCCTGGGACACTTATCACATTCCCCTTAAGTCTCTGACTGGCTCTGGCTCTAGCCAGAAACTTTGTATGGTTTTTAGGTTCTGAAGAGCAGTAGGGGTTCCAGGATTTCTCTCCTGAAGCTCAGGGAAATCCAGTAACCTCTGGGCAAAAGCCCATTTGCTAATTGGTTGGTAAAAAGTTATAGGCCTCTCTCTTTAGCTCCACTCAGTAGATGATGTCTAATCTGGAGGTCCCAAAGATGCCTTGAACTCATCACATTAAAAAGAAGTCCAAGTCAGGTGTAGTGGCTCACACCTGTAATCCCAGGAGGGATTACTTTGGGAGGCCAAGGCAAGAGGATTGCCTGAGCACAGGGGTTCAAGACCAGTCTGGGCAACTTGGCCAGATCTTGTCTCTATAATAAATTTAAAAATTAGCTGGGTGTGGTGGTATGCGCCTGTATTTCTAGCTACTTGGAAGGCTGAGATGGAAGGATTGCCTGAGCCTAGCAGGTTGAGGCTGTGTTATCCATGAGGGTGGCACCGCACTCTAACCTGGGAAACAAAGTGAGACTCTGACTCAAGCAAACAAAGAATCCCACACTTGACCCCTCTTTCCTTTTCCTTCCTCCTGCTGGACATCTGAGAACTTGAAGTTATATCTGTATCTCCCCAACCGTCTTCATATTTTCCATCAGAATCCAGGCAATTATTTGATGTTCCAAAGATGTCCTTTGTGACCATGACCACCTGTTCCTGTTTCAAGTGATTTGGTTCTATTAATCCCTTTCTTTCCATCCATCCATCCACCCTTTCTTTCCAGACACCTCTGAAGTGCCAGCACTAAGTTGGAATTAGAGCCACAAAGGTGAGGAGGCTTCAGGCTGCGTCTTTAGTGACAGTTGCATGTGTGATAGCACCCAACAAGAAGTGGGAAGAGAGCTGTACTGGGCTGCAGGGGCAGCTCTCAAAGGCTCTGGACTTATTTTACACCCACTGCAGGCTCCATTAATCAAAACTCTGCACAGTTTGCGACAAGAAACACAGACCACAAAATAATGGTCAGTATTAACAGCAGAGAGTAAAGATGTGGAAAAATCGAATAAAATCAGGTCTGCAGGCATCATGTATTTTTAGAAAAGGGAGTTCATTCATTCAGGGAGCTTGATGGATAACTGAAGTGGGTCAGTCAGGGAGAATACAAACAGCTGCAGCCAGCACAGAATCCACCAAACACCTGTAAAGTAGATACTCGGGCTCCTCCCATTTTACAGATGAAGAAACAGTATCACAGGAGATATGTGCCTCACCCACGGTCACAGCTAGAGCTGGAATTCAACCCCAGGTCTGTCTGACTCCAATCTTTTTGCAGATTATGGCATGGAAAGGATGCCTGGTTTCCACCAGCTTCTTTTTATTCAAGGCAGATTTGACGTTCTACAGTGGCTGATCTAGACTTTGAGCACAGTGACATTCATTTAGCACCTGCAAAGCAAGATTAACTGGTACAGGTTTTAATTTTCTGGGAACTGACTTTTGGCAATTCCCAGCCAGGCTTTATCTCAAGTTACTTGTTGAAATCTCAGCCCATGTTTACCTTGCCTGTAGCATGGCTCTGGAAATGAAGTAGGCTGGAAGTCAGGTGACTGTCATCCTGGATTTGCAGATGATTAGCAGTGTGACCTTGGAGAAGTCACTTTTCTCCAGTTCCAATTTCCCATTTGAAAACAGGGAAAAGGCATTGCAGCAAATCTACTACTAGGACTAGAGGAAAAGTACATGGGCATCAAAAAGCATGCCCAAGAATGCCACGGCAATGCTGCCTGCGAGCCTGAACAGCTGAAGACCACCTGTGAGAATGGTAAGTAACCCATGGCGACCCTACGTGATAGCAGGTCTCCAGGCTGGCCCCAGTGATCCCTGCCTTCAGGTATTCCCCCACGGCACTGAACCAGGGCTGGTCTACATGGCCAACAGCACATGGTGGAAGTAGTGGCATGTGAGGTTAGGTTATAAAAGAACAGTGCCTTTCATCTTGGGTTTTCTTTCTCTCTTTCTCTCTGACTACTTGCTCTGGGGAAGCTGCCTAGTTGTGTAGAGAAGTCCGTGTGGAGAGGCACTGAGTCCTCTTGTCAATAGCTATGTGCATGAGCTTTCTTTTCTGCTGATCCTTTAACCCCAGTCGAACCTTCGGATGACTGCAGCCCCGACCCACAGCTCAACTGCAACCTCATGGGAGTCCCTGATCCAAGACCATCAGGAGGGGCTGTTCCAGGATGCCTGGTCTCGGACGCTATGTGAGATAATATATTTTTGTGGTTTTTAAGCTGTTACATTTTGAGGGCAATTTGTTATACAGCAATAAATAATGACTATACCCCATACTGTAGAATGTTATGCGGCAGTTTAAAAAATGGAGGAAGTCTATGTGTACTCATGTGGAAAGATTTCTATGATGTGCTGTCAAGATAAAATAATAATAATTACAGAAAAACACATACTGCTATATTTCTTTTATATAAAATACCATCACCACTCACTATATGTTTATGCATTTACATATATATATAAATATACATAGTAAATGACTCATAATGATATACCCATGATTAACATCAGTTTACCTCTCAGTAAGGAAGCCGGGGAAGGATACAAAAGGGAACTTTCACTTTCTATTCAATATATTGCAACATATATATACACATATATATTATATATATATATACTGGAGGTGCCCAAAATTGTATACATATTTTAAGAGATGTTATCTCTGTATTAGTTTTTCAAAGTTGAATTGAATTACGGTAGCAATGTGTAGTATGATGTTCACTCAAAAGATGGTGTTAATCTTTTTTTATCAATATATATATTCAGTATTACAATTTTAACACAGTTTTTTTCCTTTCTTAAAATGTGTATACATTTTTTGGCACCCTCTGTATATAATAAATTTTTACCATGATAATATGTCCATGTATTACTTATATACAATTAAAAAATTATTTAAACAAAGGGGTTCTTGATCACTGAGGTTTCTTTTGGCTCTGGTGTTTTATAGTTCTATTAAAATAGTTATTTGAATGCAAATTAAAAGAATATGATAACGTGTATCACCTCTTCATTGGCAAACAGTAGTAGCTTGATAAACTAAGTGTTGGCAAAGACATACAGGGAGTTGGGGGAGGGCAGAGCTGGCCTTCGAATTTGGTTCTTTTGACTCCCAAACCTAGGGCCCTTCCTGTCATTACACCTGTATCCTTGTCATTGACAAGCAGGTGTCTGTGTTGGAAAGCCAGCTTCTGGACTGGAAAGCGCCCAGAATTTAAATCATGGCTCCTTGGAACTCCTTCTGTTTTTGCTGAGGAAAACTTCTCACTTTCTATTACTTATTAGAGATGGGCTCTGTGAGAAGGTGCCAACTTACCAACTGCTACCACTTTCCAGAACAAGCTTATCCTGTCCAATTCAGAAATTCTGGAACTACTTCTACTCCTGAACGCTTCCCAGCCTCAGCCTGGCTCCTTTGACTGAGGACAACTTTGCTCCAGCTCCTGTAAGGGTTGGGCCTCCCTGGCCTGGTGTGGGTGTCGGCTGAGATGAATGGGCCAGATTGCTGTGAAATGTCTCCAGGGTTGGTGACACACCTCCCCTTAGCTTGGCACACCGCTCAGGCTCCATGGTCTTCAGGACTTGTCTGCCCACCCCAAACATCTCACCTTGGGTTGATCTGGGTCAAAATGGCCTGGAGAAAAAGTGGTTGAGTCTCAAGTTATACAGAGTAAAATGCCTCTACGTGATCCTGCTTGGAGAGAGAAATAAAAGCTACTGACTCTGAGGCTTTGAGCAGGAGTGTTACAGGCAGCCTGGAGCAGTGGCTCTCCACCTGGCTCTGCAGATAACCACCTGTGCTCTGCTCCCCACTCTGAATTGATTTGGGGCCCAGGCACGGGTGTTTTTTTTTTTTTTTTTTTTGGAAGAGCCTCAAATGACTTTAATAAACAGCCAGGATTTGAGAACACCTGGATTAGAGGGAAATGGGAAAAGAGCGCTGAGGTCAAATGGATGGGATTGATTATGTTTGCTACATCAAGAAACTCTCTAAGAGGGAAGTGACTTGCCCATGGCTTTGCATATAGTTGGCAAATGGAATTCAAGTTTCTGTTTAACAAAGACCTGTGGGTCTATGGGCTGGGCGTGGGGGAAAACTGGGATGTCAGGGGCAGTCCCTTCACAGCTGTAATAGGAAGCAAAGAAGAGCCTGAGTCCCAAGCAGCGCTCCTGGGAGAGAAGCTGCGGAAGGCAGCGCCCAGCGCCCACTGCTGTCTCCTCTTTCCCAGATCCTTCTGCACACAGCCGCAAACCTGAAGTGCTGAGAGACAGACTCCTTTAAACAGCCTCTCTCCTGAGAGGCAGGATAGCATGGGAGAAGATAATGGACCCCAGAAGCAAACCGCCTAAGTTTACCTCCAGCTCCATTGCTTCCTGCCCATGTGACCCAGGGCATGTAACATGACCTCTCTGTGCCTCAATTTCCTCATCTGTAAAATGGGGATAATGATAGACTTCAGGGTTATGAGAGTTAAAAGAGTTACTGTGTGCCTATGAACCCACCTTAGTGCGATTCCTGGCACATAATATGCACTCATTAAATGTTAGCTATTGTCATTAGACATATAGGGTCAGTGTTCATGCTACCTGGTTGGAAGGGAAGGGAAGTTTCTCTCCACATCATCTCTGTCTTACTGATGCATAAACAGCCTTAAATGCCAGGGAGCATCCTAGCACCTTTCGCTGCCTTTCTTCTGTACCCCCTGTCCCCTAAGCATAGTTCCGTCTACCACCTGTGTCCACTGCTATCTGTGCTCAGTTCTCACCTGTACCTGGATTCCATCTGTGCTGGTTCCTGCCTGAGCCCAGGTCCTGCAGCACCCACAGACTCACCTGTCACCACCTTGACTCTATGTTCCAGAAACATATTCTTAATGATCTAGGGCAGGTATGTAGGAGGTGAACTGACTTCAACAGGAAGGAGCTAGAGGTGCCTTACGGAGGGGTGGGGTGGGCACTGATGAGCTGGGGTGGTGATGCGTTCACCTACTCAAGGGAACTGTGATGAGCAAGTGGCAGTGGTGGTAGAGGAGGCGTGGCCCCTGGAAAGCAGCAGAAGCAGATAAGATGTTATGTACTGTCTGTGCCTCCTCTTCCTGCTACAGTGCCTACCCCAGGGAGGCCAGAAAGTACAGTTAGCAAGATGGGGGAGGAAGAATAGAAGCAGAAAGAGGAAGAAAGGGAGAAGCTCCCCTTTCTGTTAAGGACTGAAATGTGTCTCTCCAAAATTCACCTGTTGAAGCTCTAACTCCCAGGACTTAAGAATGTGTCTCTATTTGGAGACAGGGCCTTTACAGAGGTGACTAAGTTGAAATGAGACTGTTAGGGCAGGTCAGCATCCAATAAGCCTTGTGTCCTATAAGAAGAGGAAATCTTGGCACACAGAGAGACACCAGGGTACGCACACACAGAGGAAAGGCCGTGTGAGGACACAGCGAGAAAGTGGCTGCCTGCAAGCCGAGGAGCGAGGCCTCAGGAGAAACGAAACCAGCTGATACCCTGACCTTGGACTTCCAGCCTCTACAAGTGTGAGAAAATAAACTTCTGTTATTTATTTAACCTTGTCTGGTGGTACTTATTAAATTTCAGTAATTTTAGCTGGGTGCAGTAGCTCATGCCTATAATCCCAGCACTTTGGAAGGCAGGGGTGAGAGGATTGCCTGAGCCCAGGGGTTCAAGACCAGCCTGGGCAACTTGGCCAGATCTCATCCCTACAATAAATCAAAAATTTAGCCGGGGGTGGGGGCACGTGCCTGTAGTTCCAGCTACTTGGAAGGAAGGCAGAAAGAACTCCTGAGCCCAGCAGGTCAAAGGCTTCAGTGGCCGTGAGCGTGCCACTGCACTCCAGCCTGGGCAACAGAGTGAGACTCCAACTCTAATAAATAAATAAACAAAATGCTCTTTCTTAGGAAAAAAATACAGTTATTTAACAAACCTAACAAACCCCAACCATGGTATTTGTTACGACAGTGGGAGTTAAGACACTTCCCAGTTTGATGCTTCCTCCTAAGGGTCCTGTCACTTAATATCCTGCAGTTTCTCTTGTGTCCTAACAAAGAATTGTTTAAAATTGTTCTTGGCCCTTGGGGAAGCCCTGAGAGGGGCAGCTGATGCTGGGGTCGTGGGGCTTGATTGCAGGGTGTGTGGCCAGCCTGCCCCCTACAGCTGCTTCTCTGGGAGCGCTGCTTGGGCTGCCCTTTTGTCCCACGGCTATTCTGCTGAGCTGGCTCGGCAAGTGAAACAGCAGTGTATTTCGCAGGCAACAGCTGGGCAGAGAGGGGACTCTGCCAAGTAACCCAGGCTGGGCCTGCGTCTTTCCCCATGGATAAAGGGTCAGGCCAGCCTTGGTAATTTTGCATTCCTGACAGGCTTTACCATTTATGTGGCCCTTCAAGTCACCAGAATACCTGCTGCATGCTAGGCCTATGCTAGACTACACTGGTTGTGAGCTTGCCAAGCCTGGTCCAATCTACATTTCTAGTCTTTTACTTCTCCACACTCCACCCAGTGAACTTGTGTCAGGACTCTTCCAGTTGCAAGTGACAGAAAATCAATTCAAAGTAGTGTGCACAAGTAACATGTTTATTCACTTAATTGGAAAGCTCTAAAGGATGCAATTAGTTTAAGGCTTGGTTGGAATGAAGGGTTCAAACGACATCTTTAGCAGTATGTCTCTTTATCTTCATCTCCTCATCTCCTGCTTTTCTCAGACTTTCCCTGGTTACCAGAAACTCTAGGCTTATATCTGAATGAGCCCAATGATAAAGATTTGGTGAAGATGCTGACTGGCTCTGCCTGGGTTATTTCTGAACTAATTGCTATTACTAAAGAGGGTGTACTCTGATGGGCCAGGCCTGGATTATGTGTGCAGCCTTGTAGTGGGGGGAAGAAGTTATCTATATGGAATAGGCCTTTCATTCAAGGAAGGGATTCTTGAATGAAATATAGCAGAAACCCATAGCTAGCATAGGCTGCTCCAGAGTGAAACAGAGCAGAGTTATTACCATTCTGACACCACTCCTTACATTTTCTTACCATCTAGATTCAGGTCAACCTTCCTGTCTGTAACAATATCATCATAAAACTTGATGATAGATTATGATCAAAACCCTACTGGATTCTCAAAAAAAAAAACAAAAACAAAGTGATTAGTGATATTAAAAAAATATACAGTATCACTAATCATCAGAGAAATGCAAATTAAAATCACAATGAGATATCCCCTCACAGCTGTTAGAATGGCTACTATAAAAAAGATAACAAGTGCTGGTGAGGATGTGAAAAAAAAGAGAGAACTCTTGTACACTGTTGGTGGGAATGTAAATTAGTACAGCCATTATGGAAAACAGTATGCAGATACCTCAAAAAATTGAAAATAGAACTACCATATGACCCAGCAATCCCACAACTGGATATTTATCCAAAGGATATGAAATCAGCATGTCAAAGAGATATCTGCACTCACATGTACATTGCAGCATTATTCACAATATCCAAGGTGTATGATATCCACCTAAGTGTCCATCAACCGAAGACTGAATAAAGAAAATGTGGTATATATATACAATGGAATACTATTTAGCCTTAAAACATAAGGAAATTCTGTCATTTGTGACAACATGGATAAGCCTGATAGACATTGTGTTAAGCAAATTAAGCTAGGGACAGAAAGACAAATATCACAGACTCTCACTGATATGTGAATTTTAAAAAGTTAAACTAATAGAAGCAGAGAGTAAAATGGTGGTTACTGGTTACTAAAGGCTGTGTGTATGGGTTGGGGGGCAGGGGTTGTGGTAGATTGGGGAGATTCTGGTAAAAGGATATAAAATTTCAGTTAGGAGGAAACATTTCAAGAGATTTATCTAATATCTTGGTGATTTTAGTTAATCTATTGTATACTTGAAAGTTGCTAAGAGTAGATTTCAGATGTTCTCACCACAAAACTGATAATATGTGAGGTAATGTATATCTTAAATAACTTGATTTAGCTATTCCACAAGGATACATAGAACAAATCATGTTATATACCATAAATATATACAATTTTTACTTGTCAATTAAAATAATACATTTAGAAAACACCAAAACCCTACAGCAGTCCACAGTGGCAAGTTCAATAAATTATAGGAAGTAGAACTACTGTGGATATTCTTCCATCTCAATGCAATACAAACAAAATTTGATAAAACTAGAAAGCAGAAATCTCTATTATTTAAAATTTTAAAAACAAACAAAACCAAATTTTAACTGTTCTAACTAGTTTTGGAAGATCCAGAAGATGGTGAGTTGTATATAATAAAATGTATATAATAAGCACAATGAAAACCTTCATATATTTATATACTTAATATAGAATATATAACATAAATATAGTGAAAATTATGCATTTTATAATGTGAGTGATGCAGCTAAAGTTGTTTATAGGAAAATTTATAGCCTTGAATATTTGTTAATAAAAAACAATTAAATGGAACAAACAACATAATAAGTTAAAAAATACATATCCAAGAAAAGAAAAATGTATAAATTAGTGAATAAAGAGACTAAAGATTATTGAATCTTTAGACTAGAAAAATGATAAACAGCAAATCTGAGAGCTGACTACTAGGAGGTAGAGATCATTGGTGGCCATGTCAGAAGCTGCCTACCACACTGAATCATTAGGAAATCTATCCTATATTTGAAAAGGTAAAAGCTTCGGAGGCCACATTATCTAGTAATAAATCACTATGGCTAGAAAACAAATCATTTATAC
>CAUYQG010260658.1:0-15342 GCA_963574415.1 Tarsius wallacei | reverse complement strand
GGATACCAGTTGGGAAAAAATGTGTTTTGATCCTTACCTCATACCCTAGTCAAAATTAATTCAAAGCCGGCTCGGTGGCTCAGCCTGTAATCCCGCGCCTTGGGAGGTTGAGGTGAGTGGATTGCCTGAGCCCGCGGGTTCAAGACCCGCCTGGGCAACTTGGCGAGACCTCATCTCTACAATAAATCAAAAATCAGCCACGCGTGCCTGTAATTCCGGCTACTCAGAAGGCTGAGGTGGAAGGATCGCCAGAGCCGGCTTTGAATTAATTTTGACTAGGGTATGAGGTAAGGATCAAAACACATTTTTTCCCAACTGGTATCCTGCTGTTTTGACTTTGTTAGTTAAAAAGCTTATTCTGGCAGGGTTTGATGACTCAGCCTGTAATACCAACACTTTGGGAGGCCGAGTGGAATGGATTGCCAAATTGCCCATGGGTTTGAGACCAGCCCGGGCAATTTGGTGAGAACTTATCTTTACAATAAATAAAAAATTAGCCAGGCTTGGTAGCATGCGCCTGTAATTCCGGCTACTTGGAAGGCTGAGGTGGAAGGATAGCCAGAGCCCAACAGGTGGACGCTAGGGTGGCTGTGAGCGTGACACTGCACTCCCATGTAGGCGAAGGAGTGAGATTCCAACTCAAAAAAAAAGAAAAAAAAAGTTTATTCTTTCCTCCATTGAATTTTCTTGACTCTTTTGTCAAAAATCAATTGACTATGTAAGGGCAGATCTATTTCTGGGCTCTATCTTGTTTTATCGATGTTTTTTTCTCCCAGGGGGCACCCAGCACTGAAGATGTATGTTTTGATCTATGTTTTTAGTCTTATGCTAATATTATACTGTCTTGTAAGTCCTCTGATTTCATTCTTCTTTTTTCAAAATTGCATTGGTTTGAATTTCTATGTAGCATTTAGAATTGGTTTGTCAATTTCTACCAGTACAGCCTTCTGAGATTTTAACTGGGATTTGTGTTTGAATCTATAAAATTGAATTTCATTCTCAAAATGAGAAAGACTTCTTGAAAGCAGTACACATTTTATTTTATTTTATTTTATTTATTTATTTTTTGAGTTGGCGTCTCACTCCGTCGCTCAGACTGGAGTGCAGTGGCCGCTTCCGGCCACCGCAGCCTCGACCTGCTGGGCCCCGGCTATCCTTCCGCCTCAGCCTTCCGAGTAGCTGGAACTACAGGCACGCGCTACTACGCCCGGCTAATTTTTTTGATTTATTGTAGAGATGAGGTTTCGCCTGCCCAGGCGGGTCTCAAACCCGCGGGCTCAGGCAATCCACTCACCTCAGCCTCCCAAGGCGCGGGATTACAGGCTGAGCCACCGAGCCCGGCTCCTGGTCCAACATTTTTAACATGAATCTAATCATGTGGGATCATCCAACAATCCAAAATTACTCGTCTCTAATAACTTCTTTAAAAAATGCCAAGGTCATGAAAGTCCAGAAGAAACTGATGAACTGTTTGGGATAGAATGAAACATAGGAGGTATAACAACTAAATTCTAAGTGTGGGTTGCTGTGGATTTTTTGTTGTAAAGGAAATAATTAACAATTAGAAGAATTTAAACTGGTATTTGGATTAGAACTAGTATAAATGTGACTTTCCTGTTTTTCTTGGTTGTACTGTGGCTATATAGAAGATCATTCTTATTTGCAGAAAATATACAGTGTAGTGTTTGGGGGCAATGAAGCATCATGTCTATAACTTAATCTCAACTTGTTCAGGGGAAACAATAATATGAATACATTTTTATTTAAAGAGAAAATTATAGTGTAAAATGTTCACAACTGGAAAATAGTAATGAAGACCAAATGAGAGTTCTTTCTACAGGCCTTACAACTTTTCTGTAAATTTGAGATTATTTTATAATAAAAAGGTTTGAAAATAAGTATTCATAGCATCGAGTCACAGCAAAGCTATTTCAGCCTGCTACAGAAAAAACAAATTGTGTTTAAGGGAAGTGCAGCTGTAATTTAAATCAACACTTAAATTAAGGTGTTGAACTCTCTATTCAAACTGTCTTAGTATCCTTGATAAGTTGCCATGAAAATTTCATACCATCATTTGAATGTATTTTAAATAACTTCCTATAAAGAATGAAGTAGACAACCAGGTTTATTGTATTACTTTGAAATTTTTCACAGGAGAAAAAGACTGTACTTATATGATGAAACAACTTTCTTCTTTGTTTTTATCCACTTTAGGCAATATGCAAACACACATATTTTTCCAAAAAGTCTTTAATGGCCCAGGTGATCAGGTGCATGATAATGATTATCAGTTAGATAGCGTTCACTTATATTTTGTTGTATTGTTGATAATGAGAATTTCCACAAAACCCCAGTCTTGAATAAGGATATTATTATTAGTGAGAAAAGCCTGTGGATTCGAATTGTTTTTTTATACATTTAGTGTTGGAAAGAGAATGTACATACATGTTAATGGCTGTGATCTAACTGGGAAAATGGTTGCTATTGATAACTTAGGAAAATGACAAACACTAATTATTTTTTTTAAATCTCCGGAACTTTAAAAAAATATGACAAATACAAAGTATAATTTACTTTTTCTAACTCCTGCCAATTCCAGATTTGGGGTTATTACAGTTACCACCCAAATAAACTAAATTTGTATTTAGGTAGTGTTAACATTTTTACCATTAGCTAAAAATTGTTTAAAACAGGAGTCATGTGTTTTATACTGTGCATACATGAAAGCACAACAAATAAAAACAGGGGAAAAAAAACTTTGATATAGTTCATCTATAAACAAGAGGTATATTTTACTCTGTTTTGCTTATTAAGGAATTACAAATTATTTACATTAATAGCAATGATCAAAAGGCTGGGGGACATAGTCTTCTTTTTAAATTACATTTAGAAATGAAGAAAAGTGAACTCTTTCAAGGAAAAAAGTGATCAAGTAGATAATTTTTATGACAGTACTATAACTTTAAAAATATGAACTCAAATTAACTCATTGTTTATAACTATTTTTTATTTTAAAAAAGCAGGAAACATATTTGTTCAAACCCTAGATTCAAGCTTTGTTTAGAATCTGTTTCAATATAATTTATTATAGAATACAGAAAATTACCCACATTGATGTTTCTGTAAAATTTAAGATTTTAATCTTTAACAAAAAGTCATTTTCTAAAATAATTTCAAAGAGGATTGAAACATTTGAGGAATTTTGTGAGAATTATTAAATTTTCACATGAGAGAAGTGAGAAATAGCAAGTTTTGACTATATATGTCAACATTTCAAAAAATGACATATTTTATATAGCTTTCACATGCCAGAGAAAATTGATTTTATGTCATAATGTATGCATCTGCTTTAAAAGAATGTGCTACCTTTTAAAACCTTACATTTTTACTCTCCAGTTTTTATTTTACTTTTAAAATACCATTATCTTTTATATAAGTCAGAAAAGGAAAAAAAAGCTCTAACTGGGCTTCTCAGACCTTTTGTGTTTTGCGCAATGACTGACTCTGAGTCAAAATTGAAAAACAGAAGACAAGGTAATTCTTTCTTCTTATAACAAGATTCCTCTCCCCTGTTCCACCAAGCTTCCCTCACAATTTGTCTTTTAGTAAAGGTATACTTGAAAGCACAACTGAACTCTCAAGACCAGTGTCATATACACACACACACGTACAAATAAGTTTGTGCACACTTTAATTGGTAGTGAAGGCAAGGCCTATGGATAAAATTAGTGGCTGGAAACTAATAATTTAAAGATTTGTCTAGGTCCTTATTCCCTCTATTCATTAAAATAACCACCTTTATTACATTACTTGTGTCTGAGTAGTTTATTTAGTTTCTTAAAAACGTAGCACAATCATTGCATATAGAAGTCATAAAATTCCTAGCCAATAAGGAACTTTAGCATGTATTGTTCAGACATCATAATCAACCAATAACCAAAGCTGTGATGACACTTGATACAAAGGTTTGGGGAAGGGAGTTGGGGACCAGAGTTCAACCAAGATGCCAAGTTGACAGGAAGTTAACTTTCTGTGCGTAGCCTTATACTAATTGGGGTACCACAAACATGCTCTGTAGCTACAAAATTTTAAGGCTATTTTTAGTGCTTCCAACATAGTTGAAACGATTAGTAGCTACATTTTAAAATTACAGAAACCGAAAAAGAATGTAAAATAAATAGTCCAATAAGATACAAAGAAAAAATAGCCATGCTGGGTTTCCAACTCTAAATTCTTTGGTATTTCTCTAGTGTTTCAAACTTACAGAAAAATATCCAAAGTAATTCATTGCACCAATGATTATATTTCTACATCATGTGTGCTCTGGATTCTAGGGCACTGATGACTCACCCAATAGCCCACTTCCAGAGAAGTTTCTAAGCCTGGAGCTAAAGATGCATCTTTTTACTGCAAAAATGTAAAAACATTTACCCTTGCACCTTCAAGACAAATTCCTTCTGGAGAACTTACCTCTAAGCTGGGTTATTACTAGGCAAGTTTACAAACTAAGGAAAATAGTTGTTTGGTACCACTGGCTTCTACTTTTCATTAGATCTCTGCTACCGTTCAGTATCTCCGACACCTTAACTCTCTCGTTCATCCCAGTGTCTCCTCCAAATGTATCATGTTATCGCCAGAGGTGCACTGTCTTCTGTTGCAATGTTTAACCAGCTACAAAGCTTTCCCACTTCTTGCCCGAATTCTGTCAGAAATAATCCATTTTGTCCCCATTTTCTCTGTCATCTGATTTTCCTGTGTCTTCACTTAAGCTAGCTGAATTGTTAACAACTATCCCTTTGCCCAATGATGTTAGTTTAAATATAAAGTTCTTCATTAATGGACCTCATGTATTAGTCAGCATTCTCCAGAGAAACAGAACCAGTAGGATGTGGTTGTGTGTGTGTTTGTGTATGTGTGAGTGTATGAGTGTAGAGAGAGAAAGAGAGATTTAACATCAGAAATTGCCTCATACAATTATGGAGACTTCCAAGTCCCAAGATCTGCAGAGGAGTAGCAAACTGAAACCCAGAAGAATGGATGGCATAGTTCAGGTCTGAGTGCAAAGGGCTGAGAACCAGGAGAGCCAATGGTGTATTTTCAGAAGAAGTGCCAGCAGCCTTAAAACCAGACATGTCCAACAGAATGGACATTTTTACAGAAAAATATCCAAAGTAATTCATTGCACCAATGATTATATTTCTACAGGTCGCATGAGGCCCAGGACCTGTAGAAATATAGGCCCACAGGTCGCATGAGGCCCAGGACAGCTAGTAATGCGACCCCCCAAAATCTTTTAACATCATGAGTTTTTTAGGAGTTATTTTCTTTGTGACCTTATGTGTAGTTTCATTTTTGAAGTTGACAGTCACACCTTATTCATGACATTGCTCTTTGACAGCACAAACACATTGTGAGCAGCTGTTTTCAATGATGAAGCACCCAAAGAGCAAGCTTCAAATCAACATTTCTGATGAGTACCTTGAGAACTCACTAACAATTGCGACCATTTCCATGCAACCAGACACTGATAGATTCGTTTTACCCAAACAAGGTCAAATTTCCCACTAGTTTTATAATGTTCTCATTTTTCTAAACTTTATAATAAATAATAATAAAAAGTCTTATTCTGTCTATACACTAGCTATATCATAGAATTTATGTGTAGCCCAAGACAATTCCTCTTTACTTAATGTGACCCAGGGAAGCCAAAAGTTTACTCAATGCAGCCCAGGGAAGTCAAAAGGTTGCAGACCCACTCCTGGTCTACACCCAAGAGGAGCTGATGTTTCAACTTAAATGCAAAAGGTAGGACGAAAGCTGATGTCCCAGTTTGAATACTCTCAGGTAGGAAGAATGCTCTTTTACTGCAGGGAAAATTATTCTTTTTGTTCTATTAAGATTGTTAAAGGATTGGTCAGGGCAATCTGCTTTATCAGTCTATGCACTTGAGCATTGATTCAAAACACCCTCACAGAAACATAGTGAATAACATTTGACCAAATATCTAGGCATCTGATGGCCCAGTCAAGTGATAAATAAAATGAACTCTTACACGGAAAGTTATGTAAATCTCTTAGGATATCAGCTTTTTGTGGTGAGTCGCTTTTCAAAAATCATGTTTTAAAATCTTGAAAAAAAAATCTTAAAATAAAAAGCAACAAGTTAATAAAACAAACAGAAAACACAATGTACAGAGTCCATCTACTTTGTAAATTGCTAGTCAAGTGTATGATCTAATTTTATGATAATGGGAGCTGTGACACGCCTAGATCCCAACAAGCTCAGTTAGAATCAGGCAATTGATTAAAGGGTGAGAGTTTTACCGATAAACTTGAAAAAAACTAATAAAGGCTGGTCAATACAAAAATTCATGAGAAGCTCTTAACCCTAATCAAGAGAGAATATTTCAAATAAAGTTAATAGTATTCTATTTTTTTGTAAGCATTATAATTTCAAATATCTAGAAAAGCCATTTTTAATAGGGTGCTATATTTCTTTAATTGATTTAAGTACAAGGGACGCAAAGGAAAAGATAAAAGACCTTGCCCTGTTACACATGCTGGTATTTGATGTGCTAACATGAGTCATCCAATACCCATTCTCATAATCACAGTTTTCTGTACTATACTGTATTTTCAGACTTGAAAAGGCGCTTTCAGCTTGGTATGGCCATAGACAAATCCTGCATTTTCACAGTTACCTAGTATGGACTCCATTCTGGAAATCTTTATCAAGACATTCTCAATGCAATCATTACCTACACTAGTGTAAATGGCATCTTTTATCTCCAATTCAGAGATTTCATTTGCTCTCGTGTAAGAGTCCAGAGATTGTTTTCTCTTCACCCAACCTCTCAGCATTTATTAAGGTTCTGTGTTCAGAGATTTAACCATAAATGAAACAGTTAAATGAAATGAAGTTGTCTTTTTGCTCAAAGTGGCATGTCTTACCTACTCCAATCTCTTCTGTTTCCTCATGTGTTTGTATGTGAACCTTAGGAAAGCTGGAACTAGGACATTCAACACAGATACTGCAGTTTTCAGGTTATTGTTGTTTGTTGGTTTATCCTAGGTTTTTAGTTCTAAAGCTAAGCTTTTCCACTTTTCCTCCCCTTGTCTCCCCCTTTCTGTCTTCCCAACAATCTATATTTTATTTAGTATTGGGCTGGGAGAAAGAAATGCTCCTATGAGATTCTGATAATTACTTTGTTTAGTTTTTTTCTTTGCTTTTTTCACTAACAGTTAAAAGCCCATTTTGAATATAAAACTTAAGTTGAACATGTCAAAAGCTTACTTCCCAGATACCACAAACATAGCTTGTGGGTAAGAAGAAATAACAACTTTGCACAGTCTAGATTGTGTCTTGGTGTTGGGGAATGCAAGGTCAGAATTTATTGAGAGTGGATGTTTGACTTAAGGTGGGTCTTTCAGAGTGGAGAGCAGATCAGAATGCGCTAAAGACCATGACGCAACATTTCAGGGTTGGTAGAAACAGCAAGGTGGGAGTTTGAGGCAAGAGGAGAAAGAATCTTATGAAAAAAACTGCCTATTAATGTTTTTCATTGAAGAATAGATGAGTGTTCCGGGAATTTCATGTAATAAACTATCAGACCATTTGCCTTAGCAGGATATTCCGGAAAGAATAGTCATGCTAACAAAGACAAAGGAATATTAATGGAATATAATGGAAATAAAGGAATAGCACTAAGTATTTTTAAGGCATGGTTTCAGTTCTCTATGTCTAGGCTGAATGTGAGATTAGAAGGGTTTGGTTATCAAATAATATCTAAATAAATGCTTTCATAGCACTCTCACATAAATTTGTTTCACGCCCAAAGTGAATATAAATCATTTTAATGTTGATGTAACTTTCTTTTATGACAAAACTTATATCTAATAACAAGGCTGCTTATCACATTAATATTCCCCCAAATCAAATATTTATCTGATCATTCATTTTGATAAGATTAATATTTTCCGTACATTTTGATTTATTCCTAATTTGCCTCCAGTCTATCTACTTCTGCATCTTACCATCATGTGCTTTCATCCAATTATCTTCCAGAAAACTGCCTGATCTATTCCTATTCCTAACACAACTGTATCACAACTTTTAAGTATTATTTGTTTTTCATTTATTCAGTTATTTTATGCCAAAATTCAAAAATTACTATGATCTTACACAGAGCCTGGCATGGAGTGAGAAATCAATCAGATCTGTAGCCTCCCGAAGTATTTAATGCAGTAGAGAGTCAAAGACTATTCATGAGCAAACATAGTAAGATGCCACTTGTCCTCTAGGGCAGGAGTCCCCAGCTCCTGGGCCAAGGCTTCAGAGCAGGAGATAAGTGCCCTGCCAGGGAGCAAAGCTTCCTCTGTATTCATAGCCACTCCCCATCTCTCTGGATGATCACCTGAGTTCCATCTTCTGTCAGGTCATTGGGGGCATTTGATTCTCATAGGAGCACAAACCCTCTTGTGAACTGCACGTGCAAAGGATCTAGGTTGCACACTCCTTATGAAAATTTAATGCCTGATGATCTGAAGTGAAGCTGAGGCAGTGATGCCAGCGCTGGGGGAGCGACTGTAAATACAGATTAACAAGAGCAGTGAGGTTTGACTGCACAGAGACCATGATAAATCAATTGCTTGCAGACTCCTATCAAAACCCTATCAGCAAGTGACAAGCGAGTTGATATACCTCAATTGTACAGCTGCGTCTGGTGGCAGGCTTTAAGTCAGAACTCGACACTTATTTTAGTCTGCGTGTGGCCCTTCCATTATTTTAATTACCATTTTCGCCTGTAGCTTTTTTTTTTTTCTTATGGCGAGTTGTGTTAGTATTTCATTCTATATTACAATGTAATAATAATAGAAATGAAGTGCACAATAAATTTTATGTGCTTGAATCATCCCGAAACCATACCCTGCCCCTGGTCGACTGAAAAATTGTCCTCCAGGAAACCGGCCCCTGATGTCAAAAAGGTTGAGGACCGCCGCTCTAGGGCAGGGCATACATTATTAGCAAGGGAAACTGAGGAAAGGGGGAGTTTATAATTCTCTTCTTCATAGAGGGAGAATTCAGCTTGTGAGCTGAATTTTGAAAGAACTGATATTCCTTCATGGAACAAAAGGCAATTTAAAATAAAAGATATTAATTGAAGCATGAGTTACTGTGGAAAGAATGTTGGCAGTATTTTGCATATAGCTATGATCAAACAAAATATTTTCAAAGAAAAAATGCTCTCAAAAATAATTTCTAAAGGCAAAACCAAGATACACTGAACCAAGTATTTGATTTAATAGGCTCACTATACCTTTTCATGTTTATCACTTAGTACTGTAATCAGGAAGGGTGTATGAGTATTTGATACCTATATGCATTAAATCTGATGACTATTTGATGAACTATATTTCAGATGCTTACTCAAATAAAATATTTCCAATTTGGGCATGATTGTACTTTCAAAAAAAAAGTCATGTTTGCTGAGTTACAGTGTTCTTGTTTGAACTTACAAGGTAGATTCCAGCAGCTGGTATTTCTTACCACAGTGGAGAAACTATTTCATATTTTAGAATTAAAATATACTCCGTCCAATCAAACACAAAATGATATCACATCAAAAATAAGCATAATGCGTTCTTTCTTAAAAAACGGATGCATCTTTAGAATGTTAAAGGAGAGTAAGTTGGAAAAAAGAAATCAAATCCTGTGTATTTCTTCAATGTTCACTTCACTATTCTGTGAATGACATTAAACTTTGTCCCTCAAATGACCTTGAATATTTAAGCACCTGCTCAATTTGATCAGAGAACACACAGGCTCTGAAAGGCTGCCCACATTCGATCTGACAAGAGTGTGCCTCCCAAATATGTAAAGTTTACTGCCCAGCCTGAGGGAATGTAGGAATTGCTCAGCTGCCTGCAAGTATGTCTGGTCCTGAATGCTTGGAATCTGGTTAAATGTGTTTAAGGCCTGGACCTGGTCGCATTTGAATAGTGCCCTTTAAGATGGTACTTAGAATATTGCTCTATGGTGGGACTACCTTTTCAAAGGCATCTACATCAGAATTGGGTGAAGACAGTTTTTCCTTATAGGTGGATCACTGACTTCCTTGTATATTTACTCTCTGTAGTGCTTTTACTGTGTGGACCCTCATTTTTAAAATGGTGGGGAAAACGTGTATACACACACATGCATATTTAAATACATGCATACACCCATGGATATTTAAAAATCGTGCAACCCCCTGGGGTCCCCTCCCACTGTGGGAGATTTTCTGTCCTCTTAATAAATCCTGCCTTCTCACTTTAAGAAAATAAATAAAACAGTAGAAATACTCTTATTAGAGTATTATTAGAAATACTCTTTAAGCCATACTTTGAAGTTTACTTTGGTTTTTGCCTTCACATAAAGCAGTTACAAAATTTTGACATTTTTGCCCCTTGATATACAGTGTATATAACTCATATTTTAGTTTATGCTTTTTGAACCGTCCTTGAAAGGTTAATAACTAAAACGCCAAGTTTCTTATGAAAATATGTTATCCTGATATATCCAAAATGACTTTATAGAGGCAGTACATATGGAGTGTGTTGTCATCTTCCGTATTATAAAAATTGCCCTGGCAGACAAACATTTAGTAAAGAAAAGCAATTTACTCACAAGTAGGTAGTAAGCCTGAATTTAGAAGGACTGTTTTGCTAAATAAAAATACAGGAAACCAACTGCAAGCTTATCTAAGTTAACAAGTTTATATTTTCCTGTTGATGGTGGAAAAACTGCAGATTTCTTCTATGCTTCCACGCTGCAAAGTCAGGGATAAAGTTGATTTTGATTGGGAATTCAGGTGTTGACGATATCTTCCCATTTTACTTATTTGAAGAACCAGGACTAACTAGGTTTATTGTTTATCTCAGAATTGATTAATTGTTGTTGTTGCTGTGCAGTTTTCTGACTCAGAAGATGACTCACAGTGGCAGAAGGCAAAATATCCGTTTTGTTTGCACAGTATCCAGACCAATTTACATGCCTTTTGGAAATTTGTAATTTTACGATTTAAAAAGAAAATCACGTTCTTTCTTGAATGATTGAATCACCATGTCAAATCCAATTTAGCTTTTCAAATGATGTTATATTCTCTGGATCTACTGTATCCATGTGGTTCTGGTTATTAATATACTTGAACTTTTCTTCCTCAAATAGTCAGACACAATACTGTGCGGCTGTTCATAGAATCATGCTAAGCCTTACAGAGTGATTTTAATTTAATGCTAGTGAGTTCTTAAGTAGAAGTTGTTCAAGCCAGTCCACAATGAATTTTTTTTTACAGGTATGAATTCCTGAAAGCCCATTTATCCCTGCATGCTATGAACATATTCATTTGATCTTCTAGAGAGTAAGAGCTAATCTGTTCTTACGGATCTTCTAGTAAGATAATTTGTTGCATCTATCATTGTTTCTGAATACTAATATTTGGATTTTTTTTCCTATTATTCTACGTCTTTAAAAACTGAAGAGAAAAGGAATATCTCACTGATGAGAATTCCAAAGTCCAAGCTCTCCTTAGGGAAGTTGAGTCAGGGGTTCTTATTTTTTTTTATTTTTTTATTTTTTCCTTTTTAAATTTTCTATTATTTTATTGTAGGGCACGGTTAAAATTACAACTTTGTAAATTACAGAATATCGGATTACTATTGTGAGGTAATTAAAAGAGGAGTGAAAAACACCCAGTGATTTGGGACTTAGAGACGGATGCAGCAACTGGTGGGACACAAGGAAATTATATATTTGAGGGACAGTTGCAAGATGCTAGAAGGAATAATGTGACGTTGGTGGAAATAATGGTGTTGGTGATTTATTTATGGAAAAGTGGTGCAATTGCTGTGCAACAGTAACTGACGAAAAACATGCAGCAGAATACCCTTCCAATAGAGCATTTCCTCAGAGTCACAGTTCGGCCATTTCTCCCCCCGAGATGCAATGTAGGACATTTTATGGAAATAACAATTGGTCATACATTTTTCATGTTTATCTTCATATTTCTTGTGCCCCTTTGAATTTATTCTTGATTATTTTATTCATGTATAAACATGCACGGGTTTAGAGGTTCAGGCGAGTTAGTCTGTGTTTTATTTTTCAGTTTAATGAATTTCATATGGTTTATTTGCATTCAAGTTTTTTTTTATTTGTTTGGTGGTGGTGTTTTTTGGAGTAAGTTAGTTTATCACAGTGAGTCATTATTTAGGACTGTATTTTGTTTCTTTTTCTTTAGATCTTCTTTCCTAAGCACCAGTCATTTCAAATTCTCTTTGGTTATATATTAATAGTATTGCTACATAAGTTGATTTCAATGTCAATAGGAACAGTATATTCACTAGATATCTTGCTTTTTCTTCATTACTGCTCAATAATTTTTAATGCATATTTCCCAAATCAATGCACTTGAAGTTAGTGAAGATTAGGTAATCATTTGTCCTTCCTTTATAATGAAAATTTGACCATTTAAATAATACAATCAAAATATTAACTTTGTTTCAAAGAAAAAATTAAATGAATGTTAGATTATTATTGACCCTGAGGGATACAACTAAACACACACACACACACACACACACACACACACACACACACACAGAGAGAGAGAGAGAGAGATATTATATATATCTATATTTCTTCTAATTTAAATCTAAGTACAATATTATCCCTTCTTTACCCATATGACTTTTTTAGAGATTACGAATTAGAAATAAAACAGACTACTAGAGTTCGGCATGCCAACTTTTAAAATATACCTTTATTTATATTCAACCGCATGGCATAATGAAAAGCAGTTTTATCTTTAGGAGGAATAACAGACTGCAATGTTGAATTATATTATAGTATCTAAATCAATCGATATTTAGAAAATTTCTTCATTCATGTAGGAAATTCTGGAAAATTATCAGTCATATGTCAAAATATATAATATGGCAACTCAAAACGTGGTCTATTGCAGAAGTCAGGAAAGAAGTGCCTGTGTTTGTGTGCATATAGGTATTTTAAATACATATGTCATTATGTAGAGAGAGAAGGGGCAGCCAATAATTGTGTTAAGTTTAGAAAGGTTATACTGACTCTATACGTAGGGTTTTTTTTTCCCTCAACCAAATTAGACTAGATTTTATGTAGTATAAGTCAGCAACAAATATTCATTCAGACCTCTTTTCATTCATTTTTTTTAACAAGGCTTCATGGACCCTCACCGTGTAGCATGTTTCCAGAGCAGGGACAATAGTATTATAGATAGTGGTGTGCTCCAGGGAGGAAAAAGCAGAGAAAACATGGTGTCATGATGCTACTGAGGGTGGCTTTGGGGTACAGTTGTAAGGTGTATCTGGGGAAAGGATATTTTACCAAGTGGTAGATTCAAGGAAAGAGTCAGTTTATTGTTTTTGAGAAATAGTGAAGGACCTTCTGTGTTTGAAACAGAATAAAAAGAGAGGAAGAAGAATGGGCTAGTGATTTATTTAGTTTCTATTTATTCTGGACAAATCTTGATGACTGTTGCCCAAACTCCACCTTTGTTGTATAATGCATGGGAAATAAGATATTCTGTTCAAAAAATAGAGCATCGACCCTTAACCCAGAAGGAGATATAATCCTGTGATCCACTGAATAGACTCCTTGATGTACTATGTTTTGAAATAAATAATTCGTTTCAGTTAATACTGATGAAGCATGTTTTTTATTTCAAAAATGGTTTTCAGTCCCAATTTGATAGACATTATGCCAACCCTCAGCAGCCTATCTAAAGGATGACGTTGGTATATTTTCAAATAATTTCAACAGACAATATACTAGCAGAGTGAAAGTCCGAGGTAGGTAAGCATGTTCTAGTATACTTCGGTGTTCGAGGATGTCTTGTATGACTGGTTGAATTCTCCCATCAATCTTGAGGAATAACTGGGAGTCGGTATGGAGGAAAATGTAAGAAAAAATACAAAGGAGTTGCAGAGGAAGAAGAGTGGTTGTGAATGGGAGCAGATTGTCTCTGAACATTGAGAACCTTCTGCAGCTGGTGCACAGAATTCCAGAAGACGGCGAGTGAGATTAGGAAGCTGGTTTGGGGTCAGTCCATGCAGAACCTGCAGGCCTGTGAAGGACTCTGGTTTTTGACAGTTAGAAACCAGTGAAAGATTTTAAGTAGAGAAATAATCCAATGAGAACTTCATTTTAAAAAGACAAAGAAGATGTCAGTTTTTGACTTTCAGTAGCTCACAATGTATGGGAATGAGAATGCCATGCATAATATTCTTTCACAAAGCACATTAACATGTTCTTGAGCACAGATAATAGCATAGTACAACTAGAAATGTTAAAATGCTATACACTTAATGTTCTGTTCAATTTTTCATTTGCATTTGGTTCTTATTTTGTCATAATTATGTTCAGTTTCTACTATTGTATGAAGACCTTTGGAGGAGGAGGAGAAACGTTTAAGCAGTGTCTAAAAGTGTTTAGTTATAAATATAAAATTAAGCAAAAGTGATGGAAATTTTCTGAGTGACTTCTTTAAGATAAAAATCTCCAAAGTTGCTTTAAAGAAAAATTGAATTAGTGACTTATGATGTCATTGAGTTTTCACTCACTGCTTGTATAGATTAGTTAGATCTAGTTCTTCTCTGATTAACAAAGCAACCAGAAAAGTTTCTATGGTTTTTTTTTTTTTGGTTTTATATTTTCATTGAGATAATATTAAATTTAAATGTTTTTATTCTATTTTTTAAACAATTAATGTTCTGTTATTTATATTGGAACTTCAGCATATGTGGAAAAACCCCAAAAGTTAGAGGTATCTAGTCATTATCGGCTTACTTTTGAACATCATATTTCAACACTATCTATCACTCTCGGTAGCGAATTATAAAAATTGTCACTAAACTAGAAAAAAAAAGGATAAGTTGCTGAAAATCCAAGCATTACTGTCAGAAAAAAGTGTAGTACATGTTCTCTATGACTCATCTTTGAATATATATTCCTTCTACCTGATTTTCATAAGATTATCTATATTTCTTCCACCTAACTTCCACCAAATTCCTTTTTAAAATATTTTTTAATTTTGAAGATGTGGGGTAAAATTCACCAAATTCTTTTTTTTTTTTTTTTTTTGAGTTGGAGTCTCACTCTGACAGCCAGGTTGGAGTGCAGTGGCAGCTCCCGGCCACCGCAGCCTCGACCTGCTGGGCTCCGGCGATCCTTCCTCCTCAGCCTTCCAAGTAGCTGGAACTACAGGCGTGCGCTACCACGCCCGGCTGATTTTTGATTTATTGTAGAGATGAGGTCTTGCCAAGTTGCCCAGGC
>CAUYQG010260657.1:0-11435 GCA_963574415.1 Tarsius wallacei | reverse complement strand
ATGTACCACATTTTTTAAACCCAGTCCTCTTTTGATGGACAGCACGGTTGGTTCCATGATCTTGCTATTGTGAACAATGCTGCGATAAACATATATGTACAGGTATCTTTTTTATAGAGTGATTTAAGTTCTTCAGGGTATGAAAAAAAGTATTTTAGGACTAAGATGAAACCAGCTTCTGTATCCTGGTTTATATTTTATTTTGTCTCCCTTTTTCTCTTTTTATTTTTTTTCTTCCCTTCTTTCTTACGTTTTGTCACTGACTGGAGAAGACCATGTATGAACAAGGTAATATGTGGACCCATGCTTATAAATCTTAATATTAGCACAATGAAATTAAATAGTATAATGTAATATGACATATTACTATAATATTTTACTTTGTTGCATACATTTGGTATGTGTGTTATGTGTGGACATACACTATATATGCTATGCATTATACTATATCATCTTTTCTCTATTGTGGACAGTTACAATGCTTTAAATTTTTGATAACAGCAAAAATAATCCTGCACTTGCTATCATTAATATTTCCTTGTACATATCTATGATCATATTTTGAGATAAAATCTTAGAAATTTTTTTAGAAAAAACAGTATATAAGTTTAAGATATGCATATTTTTTTCTGCATTATTATGGTTTAAGAGCATCCCTGTTTTTATCACCACTCACAACATAGCAAGATGACTGGGCCTCGACCTGCTGGGCTCCGGCGATCCTTCTGCCTCAGCCTTCCGAGTAGCTGGAACTACAGGCGCGCGCTACCATGCTCGGCTGATTTTTTTATTTATTGTAGAGATGAGGTCTCGCCAAGTTGCCCAGGCGGGTCGAGTGTTATAATTTCCTATCATTGATAAAAAAATGTGCTGATATTATATAAGGATAATTTTGAAATGCATCTTAAATATTAATGGTTGACTATCTCACCATTACACAGAAGTTGGCTGCAGTTATATCTGTAGATAGGCTGCTTACTTCCCACACAGATTTGTAATATGACTCTCATTCTTATTTTTCTGTTATTTATATTCCATTTTGTCCTCCCCAGAAAGATTGAGGTGGTGAGTAGAAATGTAGGATTAAAAAATAAAGTTAAAACTGTGAAGGTGAAAATAAGGGAATATAAAAGCTAAAGCCCATGGAAATGCTTTAGCCAGGTCTGCCCCTGTTTCTGGATGTGGAACATCCATTTGGATCTGAGCTTTATAAGAATTGCTGGATTCAATAAAGGGAGCCATAAGTTGAAACCTCACAACGACCTAAGAGCAGGTGTATGAGGGGCTGAGCCTCACTGCAGCTGGAGTTAGGTTCTGGATTTATAGTGCTTGCATGCCTTAGCTCTTAAAGTTTGAGGACCCTTACTTCTGCCATCAGTGTGACTTAGTTTTACTTAATTTTTCTGACTTTTTCTCTTAGTTCAAATGCTTGATAAGGAAATGATCAGATTCAGTGCATTCTTTTAAAGTCAGGCTATGTAAGTCATAATGTGCTGGCTGTACTATATATGCCTTGTCCAGTCTTGTTAAATGTCCATCCTTTTAAGGCATGGCTTTGTTGTGGGCCAGGTCTAAGGACTTTCTGCCTACTCTGGAGACTGGTGGAAAGCGGTGTGAGTGGAGCAGCTTCCCCCAGGCATCTCTAGTGCAAACAAAGCCATGCGGGGTTGTTGAGATTTAAAAACATTCTACTCAGCAAGGAGCCCTTATTAGGAATTTAGGCCTAAGAGGAATTCCTCCTATGGGTCCTTGTGAGGGAGGCACTGGGGGACCGGGAAGAGTATTCTTTCAACAATAGCCCTTCGATAGCTACAGTAAGATTTTCACACAGCTGCTGCTTGTAATCTCCATCAGTTCAAACCAAGCATATAACCTCAAAGCGCAATTTAGAAGAGGTAATTCTTTCAGGATATAAAGCAGTGAGGTTGAAGTAAAAGCACGTAACATATAATTAACCATTAAAAAATGTACAGTTCAGTGATATTTAGTATATTTACAGTGTTGTGTAACCACCACCTGTCTAGTTTCAAAACTTTTTATCACCCTGAAGAATCTCCTGTACTCATTAAATTATCATTCTCCTTTCTCTCTTCTCCTCATCCCTTGGCAACCACAAATTCATTTTCTGTCTCTGTGGATTTGTCTATTCTGGATATTTTACATAAAACAAATCATACAATAAGTGACCTTTTGTGTCTGCTTCTTTCAGTTAGCGTCATATTCTGGAAGTTCATTCAAGTTGTAGCATGTGTCAGTACTTCATTCTTTTTTGTGGCTGAATGCTATCCCTTTGTATGTATGTATCACAATTTATTTATACATTCATTTGTTGATGGACATTTGGGTTGTTCCCACCTTTTGGTTATTTGTGAATCATGCTGTGAACGTTCATGAACTAGTATTTGCTTGAGTACCTGGCTCCAATTCTTTTGGGTATACAACTAGGAGTGGAAGTGCTGGGTCATATGTTATTTCTCTATTTTGCTTTTTGAGGAGCCATCAAACATTTTCATAGTGGTTACACCATTTTGCATTCCCATCAGCAATATATAAGAGTTTGTATTTCTCCATATCTTCACCAACACTTGTTATTTTATTTTTTCAATTTAAAATTTTATGTTTATATTCTAGTGGGTATAAAGTGGTATCTAATGTGGTTTCCATTTGTATTTCTTTGATAATCAATAATTTTGAACATTTTTTTATGTGCTTGTTGGCTATATATCTACTTTCACAAAGTGTCTATTTGTGGATAAAGGACCTTTGTCTAGTTTTAAACTCAATTGTTTGTCTTTTTTTGAGTTGTAAAAGTGCTTTATAAATTTTTATTGGAATGTCCAGTTCTTAACAAAAATTACAAAGCTTGCAACAAACAAACAAACAAAAACAACAGGAAAGTATGGCCCATTCACAGGAAAAAAAACAGACAGAAATAATTAATTAGGAAGCCTAGAGATGAGACTTACTAGACAATGACTTTACATTAACTGTCTAAATATACTGAAAAAGCTGAAGGAAACCATGGATAAAAGAATGAAAGGAAATGAGGAGAACAATGTATGACCAAGAAGGTAATATCAGTAGAAATGCAGAAATTATAAAATGGAACCAAATAGAAATTCTGGAGCGGAAACGTACAGAAGGAAAAGTGAACAATTCACTAAAAGGACTAAAAGGGTTCAATAGAAGATTTGAACAGGCAGAAGAAAGAATCAACAAACTCTAATATAGGGCAGTAGAAATCACCCAATCTGAGGGGTAGACGGCAAAAAGAATGAAGAAAAATGAGCAGAGCCTGAGGGACATATGAGATACCATCAAACCTGCCAACATAAGTATTATGGGAGTTCTTCAAGGAGGGAAGAGGGAGAAAGGGGCAGAAATAGTCATTGAAGAAATAATGTCTGAAAACTTTCCAAATTTTTTGAAAGACAATTTATACACCAAGAAGCTCAACAAAGTCAAAGCAGGATAAGCTCAAAGAGAGCTATACCTAAATTGTTGGAAGCCAAAGAAAAGGGAGAATCTTGAAAGCAGTAAAAAAGAAGTGACCTGTCACATACAAAAGAGCCTCAATAAGATTAACAACTGATTTTTCATTAGAAAGTATGGAGGTAGTAGAGTGATATATTTAGAGAAAAAAATTGTCAACCAAGAATTATACATTTGGCAAAACTGTTCTTCAGAAATGAAAGTGAGGGCCAGGCATGGTTGCACACACCTGTGACCCCAGTGCTTTGGGAGGTTGAGGCGAGAGGATTGCTTAAAACCAGGAGTTTGAGACCAACTTGGGCAGCATAGCAAAACCCATTTCTACCAAAAAAAAAAAAAAAGCTAGGCATAATGGTACATGCCTGTAGTCCCAGCTACTGAGGAGACTGAGGCAGGATGATTGCTTGAACCCAAGAGTTGGAGGCTGCAGTGAGCTATGATCAAACCCCTGCATTCCAGTCTGGATGACAGTGTAAAACTGTCTAAGAAAAAAAAGAAGAAAAAGAAAAACACTTAAGACATTCCCAGATAAACAAAAGCAGCAAAAGTTCATTGCTAGCAGATCTGTACTACAAGATATGCTAAAGGGAGTCCTTCAGGCTGAAATGAGAGAACACTAGAGAGTAACTTGAAGCCATATGAAGAAATAAAGATTACTGGGAAAAGTAACTATAGAGGTAAAATATAAAACTACTATTTTAGTTTTTGTTTGTAATGCCTCTTTTTCTTTCCTATATGATTTGAAAGACAAATACATAAAACAATAATTATAGCTCTGTCAATGAGCACACAATGTATAAAGAGGTAATTTGTGACAAAAACAATATAAAGGTGGAATGGGGGCAGAGCTGTTTAAGAGAAGAGTTAATGCATGCTATTCATGCTAAGCTGGTATCAATTCAAACTAGGGTGTTAAAATTTAGGATGTTAACTATAATCCCCATGGTAACCACTTAGGAAATCCATATAGTACACCATATTAACAGAAAAAAAGATGAAAAAAGCACATCATCTCAATAGATGGAGAAAAGCATTTGACAGAATTCAATACCCTTTCATGTAAAAACACTGAGAAAACTCAGAAGGAAGAATAAACCTTCCTTAATATGATAAAGGGCATTTATGAATAACCCACTACAGCCCTATATTAAGGTTTGCTGATTTTTTCTTCTGCCTGTTCAAATCTTCTATTGAACCCTCCTAGTGAATTTTTCACTTTTCCTTCTGTACGTTTCAGCTCCATCATACTCAATGGCGAGCGACTGAAAAACTTTCCCCTTAAGATCAGGAACAAGACAAGGATTGTCTGCTTTCACCTTTGTAATTCAACATTGTTTTGGAAACCATAGCCAGAGCAGTTAGGCAAGGAAGGGAAATAAACAGCATCCAAATTGGAAGGGAAGAAATAAAACTATCTGTTCTTACAACTGATATAATGCTATACTTAGAAAAATTTTAAAAATACACACACACACAAAAGAAACTATTAGCGCTAATAAATGAATTCTGCAGAGTACAAGATCATTGTACAGAAATCAACTTTGGTTCTATACTACAATGATGAAGATATCCAAAAGAAAAGAAAACAATTCTACTTATAGTAGCATCCAAAAGAATAAAATATCTAGGGATAAATTTAACTAAGGAGGTGAAAGTCTTGTACACTGGAAACTATAAAATGTTGCTGAATGAAATTAAACAAGATAGAAATAAATGGAAAGATATTTGAATTCATGGATTGAGAGACTTGATATCGCTAAGGTGGCAGTATTTCCCAAGGTGATCTGTCAATTCAATGCTATACTTATAAACATTCTAGAGGCTTTTTTCCCCTAAGAAATGGAAAAGTCAACCTCAAATTGTTATGGAATTGTACAGGACTCTGATTAGTCAAATCAACCTGAAAAAGAACAAAGTTGACCTGTTACGGTGGCTCATGCACCCAGCACTTTGGGAGGCCAAGGCAGGAGAATTGTTTGAGCCCAGGAGTTTGCGACCATCTTGGGCAACATAGTGTGACCTCGGCTCTACAGAAAATAAAAAATATTATCCAGGCATGGTGGTACGTGCCTATAAGTCCCAGCTACTTGGGAGGCTAAGGTAAGAGGATCACCTGAGCCCTGGAGGTTGAAGCTTTGGTGAGCTGTGATTGTGCCAGTGCACCCCAGCCTGGACAACAGAGTGAGACCTTGACTCAAAAAAACCAACCAACCAACCAACCAACCAACCAACCAAACAGCAACAAAAACCAACAAAGTTGGTTACACTTCCTGATTTGAAAACTCATTACAAACATGCAGCAATCAAAACATTGTGGTATGGTATTGGCATAAAGACATATAAAGCAATGGAATTGGCTTGAGAGTCCAGAAATAAACCCAAACATCTGTGGCCAATTGACTGTCAACAAAGGTCAAAAGGCCACTGAATAGGGTAAACAATAGTCTCTTCAACAAAGAGTACTGGAACTGAATAACCACTTGCAAAAGAATAAAGTTGGACCCTTACCTAATATCACATACACTGTAATATCACCAAATTTCATGATTAATCTAACTTCATTTTCTCTGCAAAGCACAGTGACTGCTGTCTCTAGTGTGCTGTGTGGTAGTAGCAGCTAGTGGCTGCTTATATAGATCTGTACACTTGTGCTTTTGCCAGTTGAATTTTATATTCACGAACAGCCAGGTGTGTGCTTGTTCAAGTTTTACTTAATTGTAATGAAACGGTTCAGCTAAATATTACATAAGCCAGTTAAATATGAGAACAAAAATATATTTCTCAGAAAACAAAGTTTAATGCTCTGGAGAAACTAGATGAGAATGAGTCAACAAAATTTGCTTTTGAATTGAGTGTAGGTGACACAACCGTAAGCTAGTATGAAAAGCTGTAAAAGCTCTATGAGGATTCTACATTTAGATTGCTTAGCAAGTGTCTTTATTAAACTACATGAATGTTATTAACCTACATTAAAGAAATCCAGAATGGAACGATGAAAGTATCTATTATGGGGCTGTTTTATGCCAGAAAGAAAGTATGTAATACCAATCAACAGAGTCCCATACACAAAGAAAATGCCTCAGTCCTACATCCAAAGATTGGTGAATGAATGTATATATGTTTAAGTGAGAATAAGATAATATTTAATTTTTTATGATTCCATTTATTAGTCAACTTTTTAAGTTAAATAACTGTCCAATCTGATTATTCTGAGTAGAGAGAGTTTTTGCTGTTTGTTACTCCAAAGACAGAACTCTTCAACTCTAATTCAATTTAACTGCATGGATTTTATCTCTCATAACAAATATTTCTATGATAGATTTCAGGACTAGTTGACTTGGCGGCTCTACAATGTTATCAACAAGTTATCTATTTTTTCCATTGTCTTCAATGTATTTTCCCTTAGACTGACCCTGGTCAAGATTGCAAGATGGCTGCAGTATTTCCAGAAGTAGAAAGAGTTTCGGTCATTCTTGTTTCCTTTATAGGAGCAGGGACACCTGTCTCAGAAACCCCTCCTCAGACTACTCACATGCTACAAGTTATGGGAAACAAAACAGTAAAAAAATAAAATTGTAAAATAAAGTAATTAACAAATGCTGTTGGAAAGATAACCAGTAGTAGTTGTAGGTGGACAGCAAATTCTTCATGTAACCTGAATTTTTTTTTAAGAGACAGGATCTCACTGTGTTGCCCAGACTGGTCTCAAAATCTTGGACTCAAGTGATCCTCCTGCCTTGGCCTCTTGAGTATAATAAGTATGCAACACCACACCTGAATTGAATGTTATTTCTGGGATAATAAGTATGCAACACCACACCTGAATTGAATGTTATTTCTAAAATTAAGCTTGTGATAGAGACAAAACAGCAGAAAATTGAAGGTTATTCTATTTTTGTGAGCATTCAAAGTTCAATTATTTAAGCTTGTTGATAAAGAATATATTCATGTATTTCACAGTGGCCATCTGATTAAGTAGCAGGTTACTGTTCCCTTCTGAAAAATTTTAAGAAGTCTAGCAATCACATCTGAGTAGATGGCCACCTCACCTTTGCATGGACGGGGCCAGTGGTAGATTGTAGTGAGTAATTATCATGGCTGCCCAGAATGTCTTTCTTTCATCATCATTTGGTAAGAGCCATTCCTTCCATTTGGCGCCTCCTTTCCCACTTCATTTGGTTTTGATAAGGATAATAATCATGTTCCTCTGTAGCCTCCCCATTTCTTATCTCCCTAGTCACAGAAGAAGGCATGTGACCCAGGCCTGGTTAGTCAGAGATCCCAGTCTTCCAGGCTACATGATGCATTCAGGGAAAAGCAAATGATGTCATCAGGCAAATGAGAATCCACCCTAGGACTTTTTGTGATACTGCTAGTTGGTAAGACATGTATGTTTATAGGATGGCAGGGCAGGACAAATTATAGCCTGCTTTTTTCCTGGGCAACATGGAGGACACACATGGAGTGGAAGAGAGGGAAGCCATTAGGCAAGGAGACACAAGGATAAACAGGGACTGGGCAGGTGGATGATGGTTGAGAGCAAATTAGTTTTCTGACAGTCAAGTCCTGATTCGAATTTTCTTTTTTTTCTATGAGCTATCTAAAATTTCTTCCCAGCTAGATGAGCTAATATATTTTATGTTTTGCTTAAGTTGGTTTGAGTTGAGTTTCTGTCAACTGTAACTTCAAACATCCTGATTACTACTCTGTCTAAGGAAGTATCTGAGGGTAGAGTGGTGATTTACCTTAGAGTATTTATTCACTTAAATACCTGGCTTAATAACCCATTGAGGCCCCAGTGTTCTGTGCTGCAGGGTACACTCATATCAAGATCTAACCCAGAATTTTTCCAAAGCTGATATTACTAAATTACCCGTCATGGCCAGAGGGAAAAAAATTTCGACTTGGAAATGATCAATGGCCAATGGTGTAAGCATTGTAACTTGTTCCTGATAAATGCTTAAGAATAGGTGAGCTGCCGGGCTCGGTGGCTCAGCCTGTAATCCCGCGCCTTGGGAGGCTGAGGTGAGTGGATTGCCTGAGCCCGCGGGTTCGAGACCCGCCTGGGCAGGCGAAACCTCATCTCTACAGTAAATCAAAAAATCAGCCGGGTGTGGTAGTGCACACCTGTAGTTCCAGCTACTTGGAAGGCTGAGGTGGAAGGATTGCCGGAGCCCAGCAGGTCGAGACTGCGGTGGCCGGAAGTGGCCACTGAACTCCAGTCTGGGCGACGGATTGAGACTCAAACTAAAAAAAAAAAAAAAAAAGAATAGGTGAGTTGCACATACCTCAAAATAGTAAGAGCCAATTATGAGAAACCCACAGCCAACATACTGCTAAACAGACAGAAATTGGAACCATTTCCCCCAAAACTGGAACAAGACAAGGATGCCTACTCTCACCCTTCCTGTTCAACATAGTTTTGGAAGTCCTAGCCAGAGCAGTCAGACAAGAGAAGGAAATCAGGGGTATCTAATTAGGAAAAGAGGAAGTTAAGTTATCCCTCTTTGCAGATGACATGATTCTATACCTTGAAAACCCAAGAGAATCTGTCAGAAAACTCCTTGCACTGATAAAGGACTTTGGCAGAATCTCAGGGTATAAAATAAATGTGCAAAAGACAGTTGCATTTCTATACACCAACAGTGAACAAACAGAAACCCAAATAAAAAGCACAATTCCATCCACAATAGCCACATACTCACAAAAGAAATACCTAGGCATCTTCGTAACCAGAGACACGAAAGACCTTTACAACAAAAACTGCAAAACACTGCTCAAAGAAATCAAAGATGGCACAAACAAATGGAAAAATATTCCATGCTCATGGATTGGAAGAATCAACATTGGTAAATGGCAATCTACAGACTTAACTCAATATCCATTAAATTGCCAATAGCATTAAATTACTTCTCAGACCTGGAAATGACAATATAGGAATTCATATGGAAACATAAATGACCACAAATAGCCAAAACAATCCTCAGCTAAAAAAAAAAAGGCAAAGTGGGAGGTATCATACTCCCAGGCTTTAAACTTTATTATAAAGCTACAATAATCAAAACAGCCTGGCATTGATACAAGAACAGACATATAGACCAATGGAACAAGATAGAGCTTCCAGAAGCAAAACCTCAATTTCTCAACCAACTCATCTTTGACAAAGTCTTGACCATCAGCCACTGGGGAGAGGAGAACCTATTCAGTAAATGGTGCTGGGAAAACTGACTGACCACATGTGGAAGATTAAAACAAGACCCCTACCTGTCACCACACACAAAAGTCAACTCTAAATGGATCAAAGACCTAAACGTAAAGCCTCAAACTGTAAGAATCTTAGAAAATGCAGGAGATACCCTTATGGAATTTGGGGCTGGCAACCAATTCCTGATAAAAAACCCCAAGTGCTCATGCCATAAGAGATAAAATAGACAAGTGGGACCTCATCAAACTGGCAAGCTTCTGCAAAGCCAAAGAAACCATCAAGAGAGCAGGAAGACAGCTGACAAACTGGGAAAAAAATATTTGCCAACTCTATATATGACAAAGGCCTAACATTTAGGATCTGCAAGGGACTCAAACATGCCAAAAACAAGAAAAGTCCCATTACAAAGTGGGCAAAAGATATGAATAGGTATTTCTCAAAAGAAGGCATATGAGCAGCCAACAGATATATGAAAAAATGCTCAGCCTCACTAGTCATCAAAGAAATGCAAATTAAAACTATGCTGAGATACCACCTAACTCCAGTCAGGATGACCATCATCAATAACTCAAAAAACAACAGATGCTGGAGAGGATGCGGGGAAAGGGGATACTTCTACACTCTTGGTGGGAGTGTAAACTAGTACAACCTCTGTGGAAAACAGAGTGGCAATTCCTAAAAAGTCTAAAAATCGACCTTCTATATGATCCCGCCATCCCCCTACTGGGAATGTACCTGGAGGAACTCAGATCACTCTATGAAAAAGATAACCTGCACACACATTTGTTGCAGCATTATTCACAATAGCAAAAACATGCTACAACCTTGCTGCCCATCACAAGAGGACTGGATTAAAAAAATGTGGTATATATACATGATAGAATATTACTTAGTCATAAAGAAGGACAGAATTATGAACTTCACAGCAACTTGGATGTACTTAGAGTCTATAATACTGAGTGATCTATCACAGAAACGAAGAACTGATAATCACATGTTCTCACTCATAAGCGGACCTTGAACAGTTTTTGTAATACTATGAGAAAAGGATTGTCAGTAGTGGGAAATTGTCGGGGGTGGGGTGCGGGTGGAGGGCGGGATTAGGCAGTAGTGGGATTCTGCCGGGGGAGGGGGGCAGACCTCATCAATAAGGGTACCTGCATAATGAACATATTTATACTTAACTCTGAATTGTACCTCACATATTTAAAATTAAAAATAAAAAAAAGAATAAATGAGTTGCAAAGTTTTTCCTTGAGAGATGTTATTCTAGTTAAATGTGGGAAGACATATATACTAAAAAAAAATATGGAGAGAATCACCAAATTCAATGGAATGGTGTTAGAATAGTTGATATTGAGTTACTTTTGGTGAGGCTAATTTGATGTCAGAAGCTTTCTCTTTGGCTGCTCATTGTAAAAAAAAAAAAATCATGTAACCAGTGTAGAGAATACTTACCTTTAACTTCACTGTAGTTGGGATCGTGTGCCTTAGTGACATTCCTATTGTTCTGCATTGAAAGCAAATCTGAGTGGAATTGTAGTTTGTAAGGATGGAGGATTGAAACTGAATCGATTGGGGATCTGAAGACAAAGGGTTTTTTTTTTTTTTTTTTTTGAGTTGGAGTCTCACTCTGTCGCCCAGACTGGAGTGCAGTGGCCGCTCCCGGCCACCGCAGCCTCGACCTGCTGGGCTCCGACGATCCTTCCGCCTCAGCCTTCCAAGTAGCTGGAACTAC
>CAUYQG010260647.1:0-11699 GCA_963574415.1 Tarsius wallacei | reverse complement strand
AAATGCCAAGCAATCCTTAAAATTGGGGCCTTGCTCTGTTGTTCAGGCTGGAGTACAGTGTTGTGATCACAGCTCACTGCAGCCTCAAACCCCTGGGCTCAAGCAATCCTCCTGCCTCAGCCTTGAGTAGCTGGGATTATAGGTGCCTGCCACTGCACCCGCTACTTAAATTTTAAAAAAACTAAATTATCTTGCTGTTTTTCATCATTATATATGAAGTTATAAGTGATGCAGAAATACTAAGAAAATGCAAAACTCCCTGTTTTAAGCCTTAATTTATCTATTGCTTTAAGAAACATGTCTTGAGCATTGGCTATATTCAAGCCACTCTGTTAAATATGGAGAAAGTAGAGATGAATAAAATGCGGTCTCTACTCCTAACATACTCTTGAAGTAGAGAGATTAATTATAACCCAGCGCAGTAAGGGCTGGAGTTGAGATACAGGGGCTCAGTACAAGAGTAAGGGGCCGGTGGGGTGCTTCATAAAAGGAACAGTGTTGGGCTAAGAGAGTCTTGAGGGACTGTGACCACAAGAAGAGGGGCAGCAATGTGTTCCTGGAGGTTGAACCTGTTTATTAAAGCCTAGAGGTGTGCAGTAGCCCATCAACTCCCCTAGTTCAGGGGGAAGAGCTCACCAGCAAATCCATGGGATGTTACAGGTTCAGGCTCAAGCACAGCCCAGATTCAGTGCCTTTTAGCATGCCTTTTCACATCTTTCTTAGTCCTGCCTCTGCACTCCAGCCCCATCCCAGGTATGGAGTGGCCTTGTGATGACCACGTGGATGCCCCACCAGGGCCCATGTCTTCAAAGAATGCCCAGTGCTCCAAATTATCCTTTTTGCCCTCCTTAAAAGCCAATTACTTCAGGGCCATTGGTCCCAGCTAGAGGCCATAAAGGAAACCATCTGCTCCACTAAGGTACAAGCAACACAGAGCAACCACGTTGTCCTTTCTCTGGCATTTTGTTAGAGTCCTTGAAAGGTGATGCCATAATCACAGGAACAAATGTTTTAAATGTGGTGCTTGGGCCTTATTGCTGTCATTCGAAGGCGTTTTGGGGATAGTTGGAGATTTGCTTATGTCCTTTGAATCTCACCTTCATTTAGGCTTTGCTAGCCTTGGAAACTGATTTCCCTTTATTTACCTCATGATAGAATGTCTTTCTGTTTTCTCACTCACTCCTGATTCTCGGTGTCTTCCCTCCTCCCCAGAAGCTTGGTACCTACCATACCTGAGCACAAAGCCATTGTAAAAATCCAAGATGGAGCTAGGAATATGTACAGAGATGCCTAAAAATGTTAAGGGATGTCAGAAATGAAATCAAAGAGTTAAGAATTCATGCAGAGTCTCCTCAAAGCATTAAGGGATGTCTTAGATGAAAATAAAGCTGGTCATACATCATCCATTATATGATGTTTCCCTACCTCGATTTAAAATGGTGTGAGGGATTTATGTTGTCACTGGTCTTGGAGATCCCCAGGAAGGACCTAGGAAGTACTTTTCTTTTGCTAGCAGGACAGGTTTGAGCAGAGAAGGAAAGATGCACATGGACCATAGTATACTTTCTGGATGCTTTACAAGTAAAAGTTAGCCCAAGAAGCTTCCTCCATACATAGGCCATGGGAGCTGGTAGGGCATACCACAGGGACTCCAGCTCTTCTTCCAGGTAGATGATAGCTTATACTGCTCCATCCTCTTTGAGATGAGATGTGGCCACATGACTTGCTTGGGCTAATAAAAGACAAGTGAAAATGACTTGTCACTACTGAGAGGATGCTAAAGAGCCAGGGAACAGTTGGTTTCTTTTGCTTTCCCCTTCTGTAATGATTGTAGAAACACACCTTGGGGCAGAACATCTATCAACTGGGGACCTTGACTGACTCCAGTGAACAGAGTCCCCCTGATAACCTGGACCAAGAGGAAGCTTTTGTTGTGTGAAACCACTGAGATTTAGGAGTGGGGACGACAGCACAACCTAGCCTACCTGGTATAGCTGGGTTGTTGCATTTAATGTTCTGCTCCTAGTGTCATTGAATAAATACTCAGTACCATTGTATATTCATTGAAAATCCTTTGGTTTAAAGTAATGGAAACTAATTTGGACTAAATTAAGCATTAAAAGCAGGCTATGGCCTAGGATACAGAACATCTTCTAGAATGTGGAAGCAGGAATGTAGTGAGGTCTCTGGAAGGTCGTGGCACCAAGTGTTACAGGACTGAACATTCTCCCTGTTATTCATTCACTCCTTCTTTAGTAATAGAACTCCAGAATTTTACCTGGGCAAATGACCATCCAGAATAACAACTACATATCCTACTCATCCTTGCAACTCAGTGTAGCTGTGAAACTAACTTCTAACTAATGTGTTGTGAGCAGAAGTGAGGCTTACCTTTGAGGCTCAGTTTTGAAGGAGAACATGTCCTATGTTGTCACTTTCCTTCTTCCCACTGGTTGGAATGCTAAGGCAATGGGAAGAACTGGAGCAGCTATTCTGAACCATGAGTTGAAAGCTATATGTAGAGGATAGATGAGTAACTACATAGACAGAACCTGAATGCCTCGTGTCATTTAGACCCCATACCAAGCCTGGTATCATTTAGACCCCTATCAGATTTTTTTTTTTGTCTTTGTGAGACATAAATAAATTTGTCTCATTTTTTTTTTAACTCTTTTATAGTGCAGCCAAGCTTGTATCCCACCTAGTCAGCACATCATTATCTAGAAATATGCCTGGACAATCTTTCCATGTTTCCTGTGCTTCTTTCTGTTCCCTTCTGCACATCTTCATCCTTTTCATTTTCTATTAACCAGCTTTCTCTGCTTGCCAGTCCTTTTTTGGAAAAAGTGACTGACTCAGAGGAGTACTATGTTCATTGGTGTAACATACATTTATTGATTGCCTATCATGTGCTAGGAACTGTGATAAGCTCTTATGACAGAGCTGTACATAAAACGGGTCCTTTTTTTCATGGAGCATATAGATGAGTGGGAATGAAGAGTGTAGGTAGAGATAAATGTGAAACAGGCAGAGAATGGTCACCATGATATTTGAAGAAATAAAATAACTTTATTAAGGATGAAGCAAAGAGAGATGATAAGGATAGGAATGTGGACAGGGTCTAGGTTAAAGAAGACCTTTTAAGCTGTGTTGTAGAGTTTGGCATCATATAGACCAGTCATTTCCAGAGTGGATAAGCTCTATTGGGGTATGGGAGGATATTAGAACTATCAGTTATATTTTTATTTTGTTATTTTAAAATTTGTGTGTCTTGTAGGCCAAGCACAGTGGTTCATGCCTGTAATCCCAGCACTTTCAGAGGCTGAGATGGGGGATCACTTGAGCCCAAGAGTTTGAGACCAGCCTGGGCCATATAGCAAGACCTCATCTCTACAAACAATAACAAAAAAATTAGCTGGGCAGGGTGGTGGTGTGTGCCTGTAGTCCCAGCTACATGGGACACTGAGGTGGAAGCATCACCAGAGCCTAGGAGTCAAGGCTGTGGTGAGCCATGATTGTACCATTGCACTCCAGCCTGGGTGACAGAATGAGGCCTTAACTAAAAAGAAAAAAGAAGAAAGTATGTGTCTTGTGCATTCTCTATAATATGTGTAATTGATTTGTACAATAGTACCTATTTGTAAGTAATGAATCAGGGAACAGAGAGCCATCAGTGTTGTAAGCTGGGGAGTAGCATGATCCAGCTGGCCATTTAGAAAGGCTACTTGGGCTGTGGTGTGCAGCACGGATGGGAGTAAAGTGAGGTCACAGGCAGGGAGCTCAAGCAGAAGGCTGCAGCAGAACAGCTGCGATGTGCTGAAGGCCTGAACTGGGTGGTGGCTGGGCAGACTGGAGAGAGATTTTGCGAGAGAGATTTGCTAGGCATTGTGAACTTATTGAATGTGGGCTTGAAAAGGAGAAAGAAGCACAATATGATGCCACAAATTCTACTTTTATGATCAGGATGAAGGATGGGTCTGTTACTACAATTTTAGGCAAGAAACACACCCATATTCTTTTTCCTTGTCACCATTCCTGGGCAAACATCTCTGCTACTTTAAGAAAATTACTCAGTTTTACACAGTCAAAAGTTAATCTCAATAATTAATGACACATGTAAAAGTAATGGTGGTAGTGCACCTGCAACAAGAAAAGGATTCCAGTTAATGTGAGGCACAACAGGGAAACAAGACAGGTGACCTCTAAAACTTTTGAATGTTCCCCTTTGACACATGTAACATTTCTGTCTGCTTCATCCTCTTTCTCAAGTTGTCCCCCAAATCATTAAGCACCAGCTGTTCTTTTTGATTGTCTTACTTAATATCATAGCAGTATTTTTTGCGCTATTTTTCTTTTTTAGTATCTGGCCATGACAAGGCATTTGAGGGCTCCCTCGGGAGTAAGTGCCATTCAGTTTAGAAGCCAGCTTAAAGGGGAGGGGTGGGTTCTTGTCCTTTGGAGACACAGAGGGGCACAGAGCGCCCACAGAGGGCATAGCTGTTGGTTTAGCCCAAAGGATCCAATATGCCTTCCTTGCTTTCTTCTGGGCATGGAGTGACGGCGCCAGGTAAGGCCAGTGTGGAGAAAGCCACTGCTTCAACCAGGAATAGCTGCTAAATGCACGGGGTCCCAGGCTCATCTTTACACTGGAAGATAGACAAGGAGAGGATGGGCCCACGTGGGACGTTCAAGTTAAATCCTGGCAGGCCCCTGGAAACCCAAGCAGCTCAACGTGTGGGCAAAATGCCCCTTCCCTGGCACAGCGCTCGCCTCCCTGGAGAGGTTCTAGCCTTCTGTGACCTCCCTCTGCCCTTAGCCTTGAACTGGGTCTGGACTGAGCAGAGCCCAATGCCTCCCCGACTCCCTTCACCCCCCCCCCCCACTCCCATCAAGCGAAGCCCATAGATAACGTCCGAGAGGCCTCTGCCCTCCGCCGCTTTCTCTGCCACCCCCTAGGCCCTCGGTCTGCACCCCAGACGGGCTGCTGTGGCTGCGGAGGAGGAAGAGCGAAACTGCACGAGGGCGGGCGCGGGCCAGGCCAGAAACCCCTCCTCCCTCCTTCCTCCCCCTTCTCCCCTCCCGGGGCGTCTGTATAGCAGACACCTGCAGCACGGGCGGCCGCCGGGGCTTCCCGACACAAGGCGCTGGTACCTGAGCCCTTGACTGGTAATGCACCATAAACGGCTCCTTTCAGGCCCTTTCAGAGCCGGAGCGCGGAGGTCACCGTGTCTACAAACCCCTCTGTGTCCGCCACGTCTCCCGGGCCCCGGGCACCCGGGCCTCCAGCCGCAGAGCACGCCGGCCCGTGGGAATCCCAACACTTGTGCTCCGCGCGGCCGGCGGGGCGGGGGCGGGGGCGGGGGCTGGGTGTGGGACCACCCGGCCCTCCCCAGCCGGGCCTGCCCCGCCCGCCAGTTCACAGAGCGCGGCGAGTGGAACGAATGCGGTGCGCGGTCCTCAGACGCTCGCGGAAATCCAATGATAAGGCGGGAGGGGGCACCCCTCCTCCGCCCCGCTGCCGACGCCCGCTCCGGGGCAAAGGTATCGCGCGAGCGTGCGGCCCTGCAGCGCCGCGCCCGGCGGGCTAATTCTGCCCGGACCCCTGCGCAGCCAAAGGCCCGGCGCGCACAGCCCTCCGAGGGCCAGGTGGGTTTGGGTGCGGTTGCGCCAGTGGCGCAGGTAGCCCCGTGAGTCCGACTCGGGCCGGTGCTGTTTGCAGATGTGCGCGTCCTGGGCTGGCGCTGGCGCCGGAGTGTCACTAGTAGCGGCGACGACGAGGCGGCCATTCCGCACTCCCAATCCCAACCGTGCGCCCTGAGCCCAGAGCACGCGGCGCCAAGACGCAGAGGCAGCTGGGGGGAAAGTGTCTCCAAGGTCTCCCCGAGATGGGGGAAGGAGGAAGGTGACAAGGATCCAAGAGAACACCCACACGCAAGGGCCACCTGGCTTTTGCCGACCACGCTGCCATCTTTCCGGCTGGCCTGGCACGGAGGACAGAGAGGCGGGGAGGGAGCGCGGCGCCCCAGAGCCACTGCGCTCGGGGGCCGCAAGCCGGACTGGCCGAGGACACCCAAGCCCCGGACGAGCCATGGGCCTGCGAGGAACCCGGCCAGAAGGCAGGGAGACGGCGGAGTCGCGGGAGAGAGCGCGCGGCCAGAGGCCGGTGCTCTGGCACCGCGCGCCCCCTCCCGGGGCCGCAGGGAACCCGGGTTACCTGGGGAGCGGGGCTTTGTCGGCCGCGCTGGCTCTCCGCGGCCCCAGAACTAATTAAACGCGTCTCTTGGCCCAGGGAAGCCTCGCGTCCGACTGGGGTGGGGGCGTGTGGGGGCGGCATGTGGGCACGGGAATAATCAGCCCCATTCTTGCGCTTCTACAAAACCCGCGGCGCAGCGAGAAGTGAACAGCGGCCGCCTGAATGGCGGTTTCAAAAGGCGACACCTGCAAGCGCGGCCGGTTGTGAATTGAATGGAGTCAAATGCGGCGCCCGCTCGTACCTGAGCCGCGAGCTATTAGTGTCAGGCGCGCCCGGCCGCCGGGCGGGGAAGCGCGCGGCCCGGCGCCCGCGCTGAATGCGGCAGGCTGCGGCGCGGCCGCTCCATGGGAATGTCGCCACTTGTGCCGCTCGCGGTCGGGAGGGGGTGCGCGGCCCTTTCAGAGACAGACACAATTAGGCAAAATGCTCAATGAACATTATAAATGATGTGCGATCGCTCTGCAGATTGCCTGGCAAATCAAATTATATGGTCGCTCGCGGGCGATTTCCATGTGCTTTTAAAACTTAAACAGGTATTCGCCGATTTTTTTTTTAAAGGACCGACTCGGGGATTCCGGAAAATACAACTGAAAGAGTCGGTGTTGAATATTCACACGTCCCCTTTGTTCGCGATTGACTTCACAATGGGCTTGGGGAGGGGGTGCGTTTGGTCGAGACACATTTTTTACTGTCTTACATACTGCGGAGGAAGGCACCAGAAGTTTGCATTTATTACAACTCACAATCACAGTGGGACTCTCTTTTTTTTTCTTTTAAGACTAAAATTCTCATAATGAATGACTTGAAAGCTACTGTCATTCTAATCAGATGGAAGAAACATTCTAATCAGATGGAAGCACGCCCGGGCTCACTTGGGGAGGAGGCGGGGAGAGCCCCGCTCTGCTCCTTGGCACAGAGTATTCACCAGGGAGGGAACTGGGGGAAGCCGGGGCTCCGCGCTCCGCACCGCCCAGGCTCTCGGACTCGGGCGCGGCCCTGAGGCTCCCTGGTTGTCCTCGGCCGCCCCGCGGGCCGGCGAGCTCCGGGAGAGCAGCCGCGCCGGACCAAAAAGGGAAGAAGCACCAGGTACTGTGCGCCCAGGGCGGCTCCGGCGGCGACGCAGGCACCGGCACAAGCACCCCGGCCGCCCTTGATCCAACCCAGCTTGGCCCTGCGCTCTGCGCTGGCGACCCTCGGAGGAGAAGGGGCAGCTGGAGGCAGCCCGGACTGCGCGGACCCCCGCCGAGGCCAGGAGCCGTGCCTCGGGCGAGGGGCTGTCATCGAGCAACAGCAGAGTCGATTTTGGCTTCTAAAAAAGGAAGCAAGGAAGCGGCAGCAATCCGCGGCCTCACGCCCCTGCCGACCTCCATCTCATTTTCGATTTTCTGCTCTTTTGGTTTTCAGATAATTGGGCCAGAGGGAGGGGGTGAAGAATTGAGGACCCTGGAGACAGTGGGCAAATATATGTATTTTGCCCAGGAAAGACCAGCAGAAGACACTGGAAATCCGGCTTTTTGGTCCGTCGTTGTCGATGACTCGCTGTGTTATCTTGGGCGAGTAGCTTAACTCCTTGGACTCAGTTTCCTCATCCATGAAATGGGAACCGATGTCTAAGCTATCTTCCCCCAAGGGATTTTTATTAGCATTTTAGCTGGGAATGGCAATCTTTTTGGAAGATTGTCCTTGTTTGTTGTTTGTGTGTTGGCCTTGAAGTCCCAAAGCCCTCAGCGCTTGAGTCCCTCCCCTCCCTATCCGTGTACAGGAATCACTCCTCATTGGGACAGGAGGCAAGGAATGCTCTTCCTAACTGCTTCCGGGTGCAAAGAGGAGTTGGGCCTCCAAGGAGTGACCAACCCACATACAACCCATCAGGAGCCTGTGCGTTTGCCTGGGTGTGAGGGGGCGGTCTCCAATAAATCGAACATTTTCATCTCTCATTGTCGAACACTTTTCCTACTGGTACCAACGGCCACTTCGTGAAGCGCAATTCATGAGTTAGGAAAGCGCATTTCATTCAGGAAGAACATTTCTTTTTTACAGCTCTGGGCAAGAGAGTCCGGGACAGAGGAAGGTTCTGGGAGCCCCGGCGAGCCAGGTGCGCTGGCCTTGGTGCTGAAGGTAAAGACTGCGCCTGCAAAGGCAACCCCTTCAAACCACTGGTCTTCTGTTGCAAGAAACAGGATGTTAACGCTTCCTGAGCTCTCCCGCTCGGGGTGTGCTCGCTCCCCGTGTGTGTGTGTGTGTGTGTGTGTGTGTGTGTGTGTGTGTGTGTGTGTGTGTGTGTGTGTCTGGAACAACATATTAAAGCTACTCTTAAATACAGTGCCTGGAACATAACTGAGCCCAATAAATTCTAATCAATTGGAGAGATATTTCTCTCCCCCCCATAACTTACTTGTTAAATTAAATGTGGGAAATATTCAGGGATACCTGAAGTCTTTCTGGCTCCCACCACCACCACCACCATTTTATTTAAACATTATTGTGGAAAAGTTTGGGCAAAGAGCAAAATTTATCAAACCCAAGAACTGTTTACTCAACTTCTTGATGATATTAAAGGTTCTTCATTGCTGCTGGGCCCAGAATGAGGTGATTCCATCTGAGGAAAAGAGATTACTGGGACAGAGTCATCTTGGAAAGGTACGTATGGTTTTAATTAATGAATCTATTCTGAGGTCTCTAAGGAAACACAGTTGGTACTGGGTCACACCCAATGATTAAGGCTTCATGCATGTCATTTGTGGAGAATGTCTCCCTTGGGCTAAAAATATGGTCAAAATACCAGGGACCAATATTTCTGTTCATTTTTCTGTCATAATAGCTTATTTAATACTTAAAATATATTTATACCCTGCTCATTCAAAATAAATATCAAGTAGCATGTGCAAATATGTATACTTTAACCAGATAAGAAAATAAGTAAATGAGGATATTTAGGGTGAACACAGGAAAAATAAAACTGTAACTGGAATAAGTTCTGCACACTTGCTAGAGATGGTCTAAAGTTTTGGCTTGAAGCTTCCCAGTCTTTCCCAATGCAAAAAAGAAGCAAAATAAATGTCATAATTCAAAATGTATAAGATAAAATCAAACTAGATTCTCACAGAAAGACAACTATTTGTCATACTTACACTCAAGAGAAACTTCCATGTGTCCCCATAAAATGGTGTCTTTAACAGTGACCTCAACATTGTCCCTACAGCAAATAGATTTGAGTTGTGTAGGTGAGCTCCTGTTTGTGTCACTCAGTGAATCTGTAATTCCTCTTTGTTTGAGTAAGAATAAAACTGGGGAGAAAAAGACCTGGCAAACACCACGTTTACCCACACCCTTAGTGAGATGTTGGAATCTGAGTGTTTGAGGGCAGACAGTCCTGGGAGTCCTTAAACTACAGTTGTTGCAGCTTTTTTTTTTTTTTTTTTGAGTTGGAGTCTCACTCTGTCACTCAGACTGGAGTGCAGTGGCTGCTCCCGGCCACTGCAGCCTCAACCTGCTGGGCTCTGGCGATCCTTCCACCTCAGCCTTCCAAGTAGCTGGAACTACAGGTGCACGCTACCACGCCCGGCTAATTTTTGATTTATTGTAGAGACGAGGCCTCGCCAAGTTGCCCAGGCAGGTCTCGAACCCACAGGCTCAGGCAATCCACTCACCTCAGCCTCCCAAAGTGCTGGGATTACAGGCTGAGCCACCGAGCCCGGCCTGTTGCAGCTTTTGATAGATTTGCACAAATGCTCTGAGGACCCACTTGGTACCTAAGGTCAAGTCAATGACAGTGGCAGTTCTTGGAAAAGAGGAAGTGTGACTCTTAACAGTGACACCACCAAAGCCATTTCTGGGTCAGTCTTAGGACTCTTGAAAATAATCTATTTAAACTTCATCTATGCCCCAGAGACTGATTTATTCGGTGTAGGTAGCATTAAGAAAAAAATTATTTATACATGTATAAATACAATTTTGAAAAAATAAATTATTTTTACAAGCACCCTAGATAAGCAATGGGATCACTAAAATGTTTTCCCTTTCCTCTTGGATAGAGCTAAACTATAGTTACCAGCCTCTCAGCTGTGTCAGATTGTGTAATTGAGTCCTGGTCAATAGAATGTAGGCAAAGTGATATACATCACTTCTAGCACCGGTTCCTAAAACCACTCTTTAAACCCTCTTTGTTGACTTTTTCTCCTCTTGTTATCTGCAGCTCAATACAGAGGATTCCATGAAGGCCTTTGAGGCCCTGGATGATAGTACATACATTAGATGGAGCGAAGAGGTACCCCAAATGACCACATAGGGAAGCCCACTCTCTACAACCTGCAATGCACATGTCATGAGCAATAACTAAATCTCAGTGCTATTTAGCTACTAAGATTTTGGAACTGTTTGTCACAGCACCTAGTTTTACCTATCTAATATACCGGGTGATTCTGACATGGTCCCGTAATCACCTTTGGAAAAACACTATCCTAGACAAAACTATGAAGAAACATATGGTTCAGCCTTCTCGTGACAATTCCTTAGCTTCTAAGAATGACTCAAACAATAATATTCCAGGAATGGTGGCAGTCTAGGTAAATGCAAGATTTGGGGTAAGTGACTTTCTAATTACATTCTATAAATGTTGCCTCCTTATAAAATATGCTCAGAAGTCATGATTTCTATGGTATTATTTTATTTCCTGAATATTTCCCTCCTTTTTTTTCTCTCTTTCTTGATCCTGTCACCACTGAGGAAGAAAGGTGAGTCCCAAGAGAAAAGGAAGGAAGAGCCTCAAGGCTGTAGGGAGTTTGTCATGTGGCAGATACTATACCAAACACTTTTCATGCATTATCTCATTTACACTCACATATATTCCTTCAAAATAGATATTAATATTCCCATTTTATAATGAAAACTCTAAAACTGTGTTGGAAATTGTTATGCTGGCATTTAGAGGCTTGCTGATTACATTAGAGCTCTGCTCCATTAGGGAATCTTATTGGGTGACCTAAGTACATCCCAGATATGCATCTCAGTGGGAAGATTAGACAAGGGACATGAACTCAGTCTGAGTGCTATCACTGGACTGGAGCAGCAGTCTGGGGAGAGTTGAATCTATACAGTGGCCCACTTCTGTGAGGGGCTATTCTAAATGTATGATGATAAGCTGTTAGAACTCATTGAGCTCCTTTAACTCTGATCCTGGAGAAAGGACATGATTTCTACAAAGAGTCTTAGAGAGGTTTTGGTTTGACCCTAGAAACCCCATTTCTAGGGATTAGTTCTAAGAAAATAATGTGAAATCTGGAAAATATTCTACACAAAAAGCTCTGCCATGTCACTATTTATTAATAAAAAAAGAAGCATCCTATATGCTGTTTAAGTCAATTGTCACATTAAATGACATGAGTTTATTAAAATAATCATAAGAAGGCTTGCAAGCTGGACTCGGTGGCTCAGCCTGTAATCCTGC
>CAUYQG010260619.1:0-12522 GCA_963574415.1 Tarsius wallacei | reverse complement strand
ACATTTCAATACATTTGTCAATCTATATTTTTTTTTAAATTGTCAATCTGTCTTGTAAAATGCCTATGTGACAAGAAAATAATTAGATTTTCTGAACTTGTTTCTTACAACATTCAAAATGCAGTAGTACGATCACGGCTCACCACAGCTTCAACCTCCTGGGTTCAGGCAATTCTTCTACCTCACCCTTCCTAATAACGGGGATTATAGGTGTACACTCTTACTCCTAGTTAAATTCTTTATTTTTTGTAGAGATGAGGTCTTACTATGTTGCTTAAGGTGGTCTCAAACTCCTGGGCTCAAGCAGTTCCCTGCCTCAGCCTCCCAAAGTGCTGAGATTACAGGCATGAGCCACCATATCTAGCCAGAACTAAATGTTTTAATGTCTTTAAACTGTCCAAAATGTATTTTTAAAAGTAATTTATATTTAAATTAAATAGAATAAGATGTAAATGGTAACATTTTCTGAGGCATCCCTAAAATAATAATAAATACAGTAAAATATATTAATAAAATAATATAGGAAAAACATAAATGACAAACTCTTGGATGTCTAAGTGAACGTATAAGCATAACTGATCATCTAAAATCACTCAATAAAATAAAAACGGAATAGAAAAAGGAACAAAAAAAGCAAGTAGCAATTTCACTGGTATATTTGGGTTTATATTTACCAATTTACTACTACTAAGCAAACTCTTCTAGTTATAAGGTAAAGATTGACAAAATTGAAGTTAAATTATATTTTTAAAATTAAAAAATTATGATGTTTTTAGACATAGAGTTAAATTAAGGAAACAAAAAATGAAAGTAAATATACAATCGGCATAGTCAAATGGACAGAAAATTCAGAGGCCAATCTAATATCCAATGAACTTATGAAAATAGGATAACTTCATCTATTTAAAAATTGCAAATTCAAACTACCATGTGATACCATTTCACACACAAGTAACGTGAATTGTTTTCTTTCTTTTAAATATTTTGCTAATATTATGATTCCCTCTTTGACATATATCTTAGAATTAGCTTTTCATGTTTTATCCAAAATCATGGCAGAATTTAGTCTTGAATTCTATTGTATTATTTATTTTTATTTTGGTAGAATTGACACATTGACTGTATTTAATCTACCAAGCCAGAAATGCAGTCTTTCCACTTACTAATATATTTCAGAAAAGTTTTATTATAATTCACCTTGTATAGATTTTGCACATTTTATTATCTTTATTCCCAGATGAATTATATTATTCTGTTACAAAATCTAGGACAGGTATTCCGGGTATTGACTTTTCATGAAAAAAAAATTAAATGTTCTGACATTCATAAAATTTTAAGTTTCCAATCCATTTGATCCAAAAAAAGCACCAATACATACAAATTCTAAAAACTGTATAAGACTAAAGAATAAAAAGACAATTTTAAAACTTTTAAGATTTACTGAGAAGGAGTATGTGTATGTAAACACACATTAAAAAGATTTACCTTCTATTGAAGGTCTTTATAAGAAGACAAGAACAAGTTGCTTTAAAGGGGAAAAGTCAGACAGTAGAAAGAAGTCTCTCAAAAATTAAAAATATTTTTTAATCAAAAAAGTTTTAAAAGATTTCGATAGGGTCAGGTACGGTGGCTTAGTCTCTAATTCCAGCACTTTGGGAGGCCAAAATGAGAGGATTGCCTGAGCCTGGGGTTTCGAGACCAGCCTGGGCAACTTGGTGAGAGCTCATCTCTACAATAAATCACAAAAAACTAGCCAGGCATGGTGGTGTGCACCAGTAGTTCCAGCTACTTGGAAGGCTGAGGTGGAAGAATCGCCTATGCCCAGCAGGTTGAGGGTGCGGTGGCCATGGACGTGTTGCTGCAGTCCATCTTGAGCGACAAGAGTAAGACTCCAACTCAAAAAAAGAAAAAAAAAGATTTAAATAGAGTGGAAGATAATACAAAAGAAGTTTCCCAGAAAGCAGGAGATCATAGCACTTTGTAAATATTCTATTGGCTCGCCCTTATGCTCAGCCTCTTTGGAGTAAGCAGAAACTTTATAAGTTCTGGTCAAGTAAATGCAAATGGAAATAAAGTATCAGTTGCAAATCAAAGCATAGAAGAGAAGACTTGTTCTTCATGCTTGCTATAGTAATTACAAGATAGTTCAAATTTAGATGATAGTGCTACAAGATCAAAGCAATCCAAACCGCTCTGTGGATTCATGGACAGCAGCTGCCCTGGAGAATATCTAAGAAACTACAGTGGACTTTGCTCAAACAATATATAAACAGTTGTTTCGTTAAGCCATTGAGAGATGAGCATTGTTTATTCCCACAGCATAAAATAGATTATTACTCCAATAGAAGGTAAATCTTTTTCACGTGTGATCACATGTGTATCCTTCCCAGTAAATGTTGAAAGTTTTAAAATTGTCTTTTTATTCCTTACTCTTATACAATTTTTATAATTTGTATGTATTGGTACTTTTTTTCCCCCAATCTGCTTATCCAATGACCTCTTTCACTCTGAAAGAACAGGACATCCTTCAATTTAGAGGGTCCATGTCTATCATTGTTTTAATAACTTCTTCTACTCCATTTCCTGTTTTTTTTTTTTCTAAAACTCAGTTGTCAGATATTGTAACTGCTGGAATTATTTTTTAGGCTTTTTATCTTCTCTATCATGTTTTCTATTTCTTTGTGAAAAGGGCAAAGCTTCATTTCGAAACAATTTTCAAGAGCTTCTAATCCGTCTAAAATTTTAAAATTTAATGTGAATCATATATATTTTAATTTCCAATGATACTTTTTTGTTCTCGTATATAGTATAGAAATACAAAGCAAAGCAATGCACATACACTACATTATCAGAGGATATTTTGTGATTAATTGAATAAACTAATCAAGCTCTTTCTCAGCAACTATTAAATATATTTCAAAATTGATTTTTGAAAGCAAAATATACTGACTGAAGTATTTTTATAGTTAGAAATGTAAACATGGCCACATAATCATGAATGAAACAACTTTCATTCTAGAATGGTGAACATATTTTAACCAAGGTTTATATATTTCTACTCTTAATATCTATCAATTAGAAGAACTAATATAGTATTGTGTCAGACCAAAGATTAAAATGTGGTTATTAAAGGGCAACATATCTAAAGCATTTTTAATGTTGTAAGAAACAAGTTCAGAAAATCTAATTATTTTCTTGTCACATAGGCATTTTACAAGACAGATTGACAATTTAAAAAAAAATATAGATTGACAAATGTATTGAAATGTCCAATGAGATTTTTTGTTCAAATAGCTTCAATATTTGTCCTTCAATTTTATTCTCTCAATGAGAAAATCCTCTCTTTAATCAATTGTGTATACATTAATTCAAACCATGACTTGTTCTCTCTTAAAAGCTGCATGAATTTCTAGTTTCCTTATTATTTCCTCTGAGCTTTTCCTCCCTGTGCTGTATAACCTTGCACTGAAGCATGCCAAGAAACTGTATTCGTTTTTGCATACTTTTTTATAACATTGACATGTGCCAAAAAAAATTTTCTAAATACAGGGTTACCATTCCATAACTCTTCAAAAAGTTGTACCATGGTTTCTTAATGCTCCATAACATGCATTAGTCAATATACCACCTTTTAAAATACATTATAGGAAAATAAAATGTATCCTTGAATGTGAAAATGAAAGGGATCATAGAAGCCAAAAAACAGCCTGGTGATTAGGGAAAATTAGGTCATAACATACACATACTCAAACTTACACACTTACAACACCAACACACACAAAAATGACCATTTTAGTTGGAGATAAACTTTTACAAGCAGTGCATTCATCTTTTTTTTTTTTTTTTTTTTTGAGTCAGGGTCTTACTCTGTCGTTCAGGCTGGAGTTCAGTGACAAGGTCACAGCTCACCACAGCATCAAACTCCTAGGCTTAAGCGATCCTACCATGTCAGCTTCCCAAGCAGCTAGGACTACAAGTGCACTCTACCACACCCAGCTATTTTTTTTCTTCTTGTGTAGAGACAAGGTATTGCTTAGGCTGATCTCAAACTTCTGAACTCAGGCAATCCTCCTTCCCTGGCCTCTTAAAGTGCTGGCATTGCAGGTGTGAGCCAATATGCCTGGCCTACAAGCAGTGCATTCTTAAAAGTAAAGTGCCTGCATGCATAGTTTTCTGAATGTTCAGTTAATATAAAATAACATGGAAGAAAAATTTTAGTAGTTTTGTTCTTTAATGTGATAGTAAACAAAAGGGTTTTAAATAGAATAGGCTGTTGTTTTTTAGGGGAGGGTATGTATTTTAAATGCAAAAGAATCTTTCTTAAATTGAAAGAGTATGATTTCAATATACAATATATTTTCAATAGATATTTGATACTGTTCTACTCATTACCCGGTTTAAACCTGCTGTCACAGCAACATGACACTCCTTAGTACCAAAATTTATATTTGTTTGCTAAGAGTACTGTAACAATATCTTGTAAACTGGGTGGCATCAACAATAAAAATTTATTGTCGGAAAAATGCTGAATCGTCTCCGGGAGAGCCACGTGTTTTCGATGCATTCACTGTTTTCCCATAACCAGCAGGTCCTGGGAGTCTGTAGGGAGGATGCCTGGACACCCGGAAGAAGGGAGATGGTGTGACTTGATTAGATAATCTCACCTAAGAAGAAATCCCAGACAAGTAAGCGGAAAAGAAAAAAATGGCTGGTTCTCAGGGCCTATTGACTTTCAAGGATGTGGCCATAGAATTCTCTCAAGAGGAGTGGGTATTCCTGGACCCCACTCAGCAGATATTGTACAGGAACGTGATGTTAGAGAACTACAGAAACCTGGTTTTTCTAGGACTTGCTGTCTCTAAGCCAAACCTGATCACCTGTCTGGAGCAAAGAAAAGAGCCCTGGGAAATGAAGAGACACAGCACATCAGCCAAACCTCCAGGTTGGTGGGAGTGAAAGAAGCAGATAACACAGGTTGAGGAAGCAGAACTTGAAATGTGGTTTGCAAACCTGTTCTGCTCCAATGGAAATGGTTTCTGAGAAGCCCGGAATTATTTCTCTTGCTATCACAATGGGACATCTATTAATCCAAGTTCTGATATTCTCCAAAAACTCTGCTTCTTCAATGATCTCCTTTCAAGATTACAGACGAAGTCAAAGTCCACTTACTGGTTTGTTAGGGATTGCATGAGCTGACTACCTTTCTGATGTTTTTAAGATGTGCAAGTATCTGCTTATTTATTTAGAAAATCCGTGTCATACTATTTTTTAAGCTTTCTTTTTGTGTCGTATTGGAAATAGGTGAGAGAGTGTTATTTTAGAAATTTTCAGAACTCCCTGCGCAGATGTTTTCTATTTTATGATTTTCTATCCTAGGGAGGTTTTCAATGTGATTTTATTTAAATTCATACTCCATAATTCTACGTGGACAAAAACCATCTCTCTCGATTAAAGAAATACTGTTATTTTACTTTAATTTTTTAATTTAGTTTGAACTGAGATTGGTAATTTATTTCTACACATACAAATTCTTAAGTATACTATATCATGTAGAACATTGGTAAACATATATTAAACTCCCACATGTACCTTGTTTCTTAATAAGTCTTATTTTATAATTTTCTTTGTTTAGTGTGAAACTTAGAACTACTTTACATATATGCATATATATGTATACACATGTGCGTATGTTTATTTATGTGTGATAACATCTGATTTTTATACATAAATAAATGTATAAACATTAAAAAAATTTATTGTCTTATATTTGTGAAAGCTAAAAGTTCAAAATCAAGTTGTTAGCAGGGTTGGTTTCTTCTGAGGCTGAGAGAGAAAAATTTCTTTCAAGCTTTTCTGACTGGCTTGTGATAGCTTCTCTCTATGCTTCTTTTATTTTTTTAAATACAGAGTTTCACTATGTTGCCCAGACTGGTCTCTAACGCCTAGGCTCAAACAATTCTCCCACTTTGGCCTCTTGAGTAGCTGGAATTACATGCTCGTGTCACTGCACTTGACATCCTATGTCTCTTCACATTGTGTTTCTTATATGAATAACTCTGTTTAAATTTTTCTTTTTCTAAAAAAAATGCCAACCAGCTCGGGGAACTTGGCGAGACCTCGTCTCTACAATAAAATAAAATAAAAAATTAGCCGGACATGTTAGTGCGCGCCTATACTTCCAACTACTTGGAAGGCTGAGGCAGAAGGCTCACGGAGCCCAGCAGGTCAATGCTGAGGTGGCGGTAAACGTGCCACTGCACTCCAGCTGAGGCGACGGAGTGAGACTCCAACTCAAAAAAAATAAAAATGCCAGTCATCCTGGATTAGCCACACCTCTCCCATGACCTAGCTTTAAATTGGTTATCTCTACAACAATCTTAATTTCAATTAAGGTCACATTCTAAGGTATTGGGAATTAAGACTTCAACATATAAATTTGAGAGGTACACAGTTAAACTCATAACAAGGTCCATCCTTATATTATCATCCTCCTAGCTATCATCTTAACTCTTTCTCAAACCTCCTCACCAATTTTCCATTTTGTTTTTTCCAAGCCTTTTGCCATTAAGACAAACCATTAGAAATGCCAGTGAAGTGGCAATAATAGATTTATGAATCTATCTCTCCTTTTCCAAATAGTGAGCAATCAAATGCAATGCTCAAAGTTCTGCTTACTATGAAAATTTCCTATCCTCTTTGGCTTTCTGAGTCACTCTAAGGAGGCCCATAATACTGCAGCAATCAACTCTCAGCTGGTGCTGGTTTATCTTGCAGAACTATTTTAATATCAAGCTCATACATTTTTATTTTTTGTTAACTGGCTATAAGGAACTGACAGTGCAGCAACAGTAGATACACTAGGAGTTGGAGTCATTTGTTCATGTAACTTTTTGTACCTTAAGGACTTTCATTTTGACAATGATTTAATATCACTAACATGCCCAACTTTATGGTTCAGTGTATCAAATGGCATCAAATTTATTATAGACAGTTCAGATGTTAAGGTCATATTAAATTCATGCTCAAACCATTTATTTTTATTTATTTATTTATTTATTTGAGTTGGAGTCTCACTCTGTCACTCAGACTGGAGTGCAGTGGACACTCCCGGCCACTGCAGCCTCGACCTGCTGGGCTCCAGTGATCCTTCCGCCTCAGCCTTCCAAGTGGCTGGAACTACAGGCACGGGCTACCATGCCCGGCTAATTTTTGATTTATTGTAGAGATGAGGTCTTGTCAAGTTGCCCAGGTGGGTCTTGAACCCACGGGCTCAGGCAATCCACTCACCTCGGCCTCTCAAAGTCCTGGGACTACAGGCTGAGCCACCAAGCCCGGTCAGGGTCAAACCATTTGGACTCTGTAAGGGTCCAGTAGCAATTGTGCACAATACCTGATTAGGAGTATAATACTATTGTAAAACTCAGACATTTTCCACACATGTGAAATAATTGACTTAGAATAGGAATTGCAACGCCTTCATCTTTCAACTTTTTAACAGTGATACCAATCTCTGCAATGTGATGTTGTTTTGGTCAATTTTATTGGTAAGGAAGGGTGAATACAAGGGCTTGCACTTGAATTTTGCTATCACAGTAATCCTCACTAGATTAATCAGGTAGCCAATGTAGGGTTTCTTATTTTTGACAAGTTTTTCTATTTTAACCACATGTTAGGCAGGTAGAGAATTAAATAGATAATGGGGTTCTGGAGCTTCTGGTTCCACTCTGAGAAAGACTTGGACTAATGCTTTATTTATTTTCAGAAACACATACATACTAACACTGTGCGTTAGACCAGAGGGACATTCTGGACTTTATAGAGTTGCAAGAGTTCAGAGGCAAAGTCAAATAAGTTCAGTCACAACTGGAAGTTACAAATGAGATATATTCTACATCAAACCTACTGAAATACTATCACAGCACAGAGAGATGGAGTAGTAATAAATGTGTATGAACATAAATTGCTCAGAACATTATAATAATCAGTAATGTATAAGAACCATTAGTCTAAATTTGAGATTATATGAAATAAATGTTGACAGGTGTAAGCAGTGTCAGAAGCATGTAGTTCTGTTTCTTTGGTGAATGTTAGACATGATGAGAAAAAAAGCAATTAAAGATCAGACTTTATTGATGAGGTGAACATGAATTATTAGCCTCATTTTATAATGCTTTTTATACTATACTTTTTCCAAACTTATGAATTTGGCTAGTATCAGTGACTCATTAAAGCAGTAACTCTAGTGGGATGGATGAAGAAGTTACTGAAGGTATACACTCATTTGGGAGTCAACATTTTCAGAACTCTGGATATGAGAAAATTTGTTTAAGTCAATAGCTGAACCTTGGTAAGAATAGTGAGCTTTGTAACACTTTAACTTCCTTTATTTCCATCCCTCTCTCCTCAGTTACACAGTACTTTTTTTAAAATAAAGATGTGGGGTACAATTCAGGGTTAGGTATACAAACGACGATTATGCAGGTACCCTTGCTGATGAGGTATGCCCCTCCCTCCCCTAATAGTTTCCCTCAACTGCCAATCCTACCCTCCCTCCTCTGACAGTTTCCCACTACTGCCAATTCCTTTCTTATAGCATTATAATTGTTCAAGGTCCACTTATGAGTGAGAACACACGGTACTCTATTCTTTGTTTCTGAGTTACACAGTACTTTTTTAAACCAAGAGCTTCACAACTATGGTAGTTGTGAAAAACAACAGTGTAATAGCCACAGGATGGGGCAGAATAGGTTTGGAGCTTCCCAAAATCCCTATCCCCAGAGAACTGTCACTGTTTGACCTCTTAATAAAAAAATTTATTTTCCACAACTGTCTTAATTTTACCTCAGAGTCCACTCTGTAAAAACAAACTTATCATCAGATAATTTTCTTAAAAAATCAATAGCGACAATTCAACATTATAACTGCATGAAGTGATGTTAACAATTAGTGCTAACTCAATGCTGGCTAAAAACCTTAAAATGGAAAATTGAGAAATAAGGTGCTCATAGGGAACTTTTCAAAGCTCCAACATGTTTTTGGGGGGAATGTACAATTACATGAACATTGAGAAGTTGTGCACATATCCAGGAAAAAAAACTGAGAATGTAAAAAATTTTGCCTATATATTTATTACCTTGAGGATCTAGGCAAGGCACAGAATGAAGAGTAAGGCAGAATTGTAAACTTCCTATTAGAGCATTGAAGCTATGTCCTAACATAAACAAACTTTCGTTGGACGATTTATTGTTTCAAGTTATTTAACAAAACTTCTGTTCAGCCTTTAGCTGACTAAAAAGCTAAACAAAAAGAAACTTTTGTAAAGCCACATAACAATGAATGCAAACTTAACAGAACTAGTATAGGAAAGTCACTAAGCAAACAGCAGCTATACAAATAATAAACAAAAGAAACAAAAATAACTCCCAAAGAGGTGAGGAGAACATAATTTCTATATGTGTCAACTTATATTATTTAAAACATCCAATTTCTAACAAAAATGATGAGATGTACAAATAAATTTAAAACAAAATCTATATGCATGAAAAATAAAAGTTAATAGAAACTAACACCGAGGAACTCAAGATATTAGACTTAGAAAATACTTCCATTGATCTATTATAAGGATAAAAAATAAAGCTATGGCAAAAAAAAAAGACAGTAGGTGAATGGTATTTTATTAAATAAAGAATATCAATAAATAAATAAAAATTACATTGAAAAACACAGTAGATAGACTGGAGCTAAAGAGTACAAATATTAAAATTTGTAAAAATCACCAAAGGTGCTCAACAACAGATTTTAACTGACAAAGACATAATCACAAACTTGAAAACTAGTCAATGGAGTTTATTCAGTCTAAGAAACAAAAAGAAAACAAACAAAAAAAGAACAGAGACTTAGAGACTGTGGACCATGAGTAAGCATAGCAAAATATGCATCATGAAAATCCCAAGAGGACAGGAGAGAGAAAACAAGAAGAAAACAAATTTGAAAAAATGATGATCAAAAATTTTAGCCAGAAATTAAATATCTATGTTCACATCCCAAGAGCTCAAAAAACTCCAAGTAAGATTAAACACAAAACATCTAGATACAGCATAGTCAAATATCCATAAGACAAAGACAAATAGAGACTCCTGGAAGCCGCATTAGAAAAGTCAATTATGGACAAAGGATCCTCAATAAGATTAACATTTAACTTTTCATCAAAAATCATGGAGGCCAAAAGGCAGGGGGCAATCCCATATATGAAGAGGGACACATGTGCAAAAAACAGAATTTATTTATTAAAAAATTGTATATTTATTATTACATGTTTAAACCTCAGTCATCTTCAAAGTACTCTCCGTTTGATGCAATACACCTATCAAGACACTTTTTCTACCGCTCAAAACAGTTTTTGAATTCATCAGTTTGAGTGCCTTTTAGTGCTTCTGTCTAATAATTTTTTTGTTTCACTTCTCCCACATCAGCAAAACCTTTCCCTGTGAGAACTTTTTTCATCCAGGAGAACAACAAAAAAAGTCGCTGTGGGCAAGATGAGGTGAATAGGCACGGAGGTCATGATGTTTGGGGTTAAAAACTGCTGAACACTCAACTCGGTGCAGACAGGTTCACTTGTAAATCACCCATCATGAAATGGGCAAACACGTTGAAAGAATCTCCCAAAAAATTCACAGAAGCCAAACGCAGTCTCTCACAACACTAGCTGGTACACTGATGCGAATGAGCTCCTGGAACACTTACCTAGTGGGGGAAGACTGTAGTACAAGGGGCCTGGCCTCCAAAAAATAATTCCATTTTTTTGAGGGTCGCCCTTCTTATAGCAAAGTATTCTTCAAAGTAAAATAGGGCCCAGCTTTATAACTGTAAACCGAGCTCTTTGGAAGGCTGACAAAAGTGAAATAGGGCCAGCTCTACGCCAGTAATCAGAGCACTTTGGAAGGCTGAGACAGGAGGATCTCTTCAGCCCAGAAGTTCGAGATTAGCCTGGGCAACATAGTGAGACTTTATCTCTACCAAAAAAAAAAAAAAAAGGTTTAAAAAGTAGCCAGGTATGGTGGTGCACGTCTATAGTCCCAGCTACTCAGAGGCTGAGGTGGAAGGATTGCTTTAGCCCACGAGATAGAGGCTGCAGTGAGCTGTGATCCATGCCACTGCACTCCAGCACGGGTGAAAGAGTGGACCCTCAACTCAAAAAAAAAAGTGAAACAGAAATGAAGATATTCTCAGCTTTCAAACAAACAATTAAAGAATGTATTTCTTGCAAACCTCCTTAAAATAAATATTAAATAGAAGCTTTCTGCTTGACATGAAAAAACACTAGACAAGAACTAGAAACTCCATAAAGAATAGACTGGTAATAGTAAGTACTCAGGTAAATTTAAGACAGCTTAAATGTAGCTTTGATAGTATCTCTCTCTCTCTTTTTTTTTTTTTTGCCTAACTGATGTAAAGACAAGTGCATAAAGCAATATTAAAAAGCTTTTAATTGACTAATAAAATATAAAATGTAATTTATAAGACAATAATAGTACAAAGTGGAAAAGACAGCAAAAAAAGGTATATGGTACAAATTTTTTGCACATTAATGAAATTAAATTAGTATTGATAAAAATCATATTGTTTATTTTTGTTTTACTTTGTATTAAATGCTTTTTAAACAGAAATTTTTAGTTTCCCGGCAAAATTAACAGGAAAGTGCAAATATTTTCCACATATCCCTACCTCACATATGCATAGCCTCCCCTGTTAACACCAGAGTGTTACATTTGTTAGTTGATGAACCCTCATTGACACATTATATTCACTATGTCCATAGTTTACATTAGGATTTATGCTTGGTGTTTTACATTACATGGGTTTGGACAAATGTGTAATGACATATATTCATAATTAAAGTACCACACATTGGGGGCAGTATTTTCACTACGCTAAAAATCCTGTGTTCCAACTATTTATCTCTCCTTCCTCACTGTCTTCCTCACTGATCTTTTTACAGTGTCCATTGTTTTATCTTTTTCAGACAGCCATATAATTGAAATTGTACAGTATGTAGCCTCTTTGTATTGGCTTCTTTCACCTAGCAATATGCATTTCAAATTTCTCTATGAATTTTTTCATGGCTTGATAGCTAATTTTTTGGCACTGAATAGTGTTCTATTATCTGGATGTAGTACAGTTTATCCACTCACCTACTCAAGGAAATCTTGATTGCTTCCAAGTTTTGGCAATTGCAGATAAAGCTGTTATAAACGTCTATGTGCAGGTGTTTATTTAGACATAAATTTTCAAGTTCTTTGGGTAAACGCCAGAACGTGATTACTGAATTGCATGGTAAGAGTATGTTTAGTTTTGTAAGAAGCCACCAAACTGTCTGTCTTTCTTTTTTTTTTTTTTTTTTTTTTTTTTTATATATTATTTTATTTTATTATGTTATTGTGGGGTACAGTTAGGGGTTAGGCATACAAAAATATTTCGTTCAGGTACCCTTGTTGATAAGAGGTGTCTCCCCATCCTCAG
>CAUYQG010260612.1:0-21874 GCA_963574415.1 Tarsius wallacei | reverse complement strand
CAACCAACAGAGGCCCCGCCAAGTAGGTAGCAACTTTACTCACCCATCACTTTAAACACAAACAGTGTCTACCAGAAGTTTTTTGAAAATTCATTTTCAAGTCGGGTTCGGTGACTCAGCCTGTAATCCCGCGCTTTGGGAGGCTGAGGTGAGTGGATTGCCTGAGCCCGCGGGTTCGAGACCCACCCGGGCAACTTGGCGAGACCTCATCTCTACAATAAATCAAAAATTAGTCAGGCGTGGTAGTGCGTGCCTGTAGTTCCAGCTATTTGGAAGACTGAGGCGGAAGGATTGCCGGAGCCCAGCAGGTCGAGGCTGCAGTGGCCGGGAGCGACCACTGCACTCCAGTCTGGGTGACAGAATGAGACTCCAACTCAAAAAAAAAAAAAGAAAATTCATTTTCAACATTTCTGTCTTTCTTCCTTGCTCACAGTAATCCATATGAATGGAGAAGAATAAGGACAAACATGGGACATGCCATCAAAAAGCATGGCCGATGGTGCAGAATTTAGAGACTAATAGACCCGGTTCCAGTCCTGGTTCTGTGGCTTGCTGACTGATGACTTTGGGCAAATCACTCAGTCTCCCTCAGCCTCCATTTCCCCATCCGTAAAATGGGGTAAAGACATCAATTGCCTCACATGGTTGTTAACAATAATTGAGCACAGCACTTGGGACACTTTGTGGGCCTAGCACAGTGTATAGAGCATCTTAGATGATCAATATTTATTTCTTCAATAAATTAATAAATGATCAATGAATGATTCTATTCCTACCAATACGCAAAATCAGAGGTTGGCAATCTTTTTCTGTAAGGGACCAGCAAGTAAATATTTTAAGCTTTGTAGGCTATACGGTTTCTGTTACAACTATTCAACTCTGTGTTTTAGCATGAAACCAGCCACAGAAAATAAACAAATAGGAGTGGCTATGCTCCAATAAAACTTTATTTACAAAAACAGGCAGGGGCTTGGATCTGGCCTGCAGGCCGTAGTTAGCAGACCCCTGTTCTAAAGGGCTCACTTGCTAAGGATAAACCATATCTGAGGCTCAAAATAAGTGTTAAGTCATGACTTACAAGCCCAGTGTTAGACCAAACATTCGCAGGGAAGCTAGGAGGTGATGAGAACTCAGCTTCTACCAGCTTCACTGAAATCATTTGCTGCACCCTGTCACACTCTCCCTCACTATTTCCAGGACCCATCCTGGTCTCACAGATATGCTGGGTCGCTCTTACCTCCCAATGTCTCTCCTGGGGACTTGCTTATGCTGTGAACCGGCCTGTTGTGCCCCCTGGGACCAGGCCTGTGACCGAGGCCCTGGAAGGCCAAAGGTCCTCCTGGAATGCTCCCCTGCTTTTCCTACTCAAGTTGACGACAGCCCTCCTCTGTGCAAATCCTCAGATATAGGGAGAGGAACGTTCTCATTTATGTCTAGGCAGAGGAATGGAAACGCAATTCCTTCTCATACTCCTTTCATCTCGTAATAGAGAATGACACTGCAGAATGCGGAAAGGCATGGACAAAAGCTGCTAAAAGGATGGGTGGGACTGTGTTGAGGTAATATTTCTACCTGCTGAGGGTCCATCGTGCTCCAAGCACTGCCAGGAGTCACCCATGTACAGAGGGAGAAGCAGAACTCAGAATGCATAGAGAACTTGCCCAAAGACAAACTGGGAATGTGGACTGGTACCTGAACTCGTCTGACCCAGGTCTGACCAACTCTAAGTCAGTTCAAGTTACTAAAAAAACCAATCTCTGTCCCTGGGTACAAATGGCAACTCTAATTCATCAAGTATTCACTGGAGCCAGGTTTTCCAATTTAGTACGATTTGCAAGCATTGTACTTATTCATGTATTTACTTGTTTTTTGCCAACTCCCCTACTAGACAATAAACTCAAAAGAAACTGCTCTCTATATCCAGCATAGGCCATGGCACATTGTGGTGTGTATCATGTACTTTTATAATTAGTGAATAAGGAAAAAGAATACAGATATTAGATAGCAGTAGCTATCTATGGGTCAGACACTGGGCTAAAATTTGTCATATATGCTCTCACTGACCCCTCCAACTCCGCAAGTTAGTTACTATTATTTTTCCCATTTTATTGATGATAAAACTAAGGTTCTAAAAGGTTAACACTTTTAGCCCAAGGTTAGAAAGCTAACAAATGGCAAAAGCAATAATTGAACCCAATTCTCTTAACCCAGATTCCTCTTACTCCATTCAGTTCCCCCCACACAATGATTTCCCTTGTCCCAACCCAGACAGTGAGCCCGCTGGCCCAGGGCCCATTCCTGCCACAACAAAAAGTCATCTTTTCTCTTTCTCCCTGACCATGTTTGTTCCTAGTGTCTGGAAACTGCCCTCACCTATAAAATCAGGATAATTTTCCATTGTCAACATACATCCCAACCTCCTCCATGGGGTTTTTGTGAAAATTAACTCCATTCGCAGCCATTAATTAAGTTGTTAAAAGCACAAGTAGCTTTTTCTCCATTTTTACATGGCTTCCCAAATGGTTAATGCAGAGTTCTTTCTTGGTGCAAGCACAAGGAGCTCATAACTTTTCAATGGATTATGAAAGTTATTCCCCCAGGGGCTCAGCAAAGCAGTCATCGCTGAGCATAGCTTTCGTATTACGTCAGTAAGTCCAGTCCTTCCTGAGCTAATGGCAGTTCTTAATAATATTATTGGAATTATTATTACCTTCAATTAAAAGGTTGGCCATGAACGACTTACTACTTCAGAGAGATTCCCCAAAGAGTCACGTTAGAGTTTGCAGTCTTTTCGCCAAAGGGCACCATAAGAACAGGAACCAGAGTCCTTGCCCATCCCCCAAGTAAGTACATTAATTAATACTACACAGCAGTCGAATACTTTTATGTTGCTGGCTGGCTACCAGGTTTTAAACTGACTTCCTTAAGGGTAGATAGGGCTGGCTAATCACTACCACTTTATTCTAAAAACTAAAAGGAAATCAGGAAAACTTTAAGCATTTTTCTGTATTTCTACTCATCAAAATACATTAGAATAGTATTCACAGTACAGTCGCGACCTTTATGGAATGGCTCCTTCTTATCTTGTGGGAGCCAGTGGGCAGCACAGGATTTGGTTTCAAAGACAATATGATGAATGGTCCCTGGTAAAAACACTACCTACTACATCTCCCTAGATAATACCTGAGCGTTGAAAACATCCTGGAGAAATGCCTTCCAAACCAGGTGGATTGCTCACTGGTTTCAGGGTCAGGGAGCTACATGGCTTGACTATGCCCTTAGGGCTGAAGGTGGTTCTCGAGGAAAAAAATAGGAGTGTGTAGGTTGGGTCAAAGTGGACTTTGGCTGTACCCAGAATCTGATGCTCAGACACCATGGAAATACATCAGCCACCTTTAGGGAGACTAGGTCCAGGTGCTAGGGGAAGAGCACTACCTTTATCCATAAGGAGGAGTCACGTTAGCCTGTCCTCAAACCAAACGAGCAGAAAAGAGAACCTATCTCAGGGGTGTGGAGGGTAAATCTTGGCAACCCAGGTGTAGAACTTCAGGGGAGGAATATCTGAGGCCAGGGAAGACAGTTTATTCATACCCAGAAGGCCAGGGACCAATATACATGCCACAGAAAAGTCCCAGGAGCCTGCAGAAGGGAGAAAAAGCATAGGCTGGAGCCAAAGAGGAGGAAGATGCTGGGACTCACTGTCTGGTACACAAAGGGCACCCAAATAGTTGCCGAACCAATGAACAAATGAATGAATAAATGGGAGAGACCTAATAACCTGCTTGACCTGAAAGCTCTGTCAGCTGAAATCTACATTAGCCAAGATATACTGCCAGTGTGCACCAGCCATGCTAATTTCAACACTTATGTTTCGATAACCCTCCCTTGCTTTTAACTCTGAGAAACCAATTCAATCAACTTGCATGGTATTTAAGGTTTTGCGATGTGTGTGTGTGTGTGTGTGTGTGTGTGTGTGTGTGTGTGTGTGTGAATGCAAACATGTTTAACTTTTGTTTCTAATAAGATTACTTACTGGAACCCCTGGGTTGCTTGTGAGTCTATCAAGGGCAGGAAGCAGATGTTCTCACATTCAGCCGAAGGTTGAGAGAGAAGTGGTGCATCACTCAGGTTGTCACTGCTGCCTCTGATAAGGAGGAGGCAGGCTCACAGAGGGCTGGAGCCCCAAGGAGAGTTGTATCAGACTTGGAGGAAGCAACTTTAGGAGGACTGCCTGGAAATCCTGCACTACCTGATACCAAAAGATGCCACAGTTTGCAGGCCCTATGGCTGCATTTCACTTCCCAGGGAGAAATTTGTGGCTGTGTTGGAGCATGCAAGCTTTCACCTTGAATCTTTGTCTGCCTCCCTCCTTGGTAACTAACTTGCACTTCCTACTTCCTTGACAGCCCATTCTTGGAACACCTGTCTTTGTCAAGGAATGAGATTCCAGGTTTTTCTACAAGGCTCAAGTTCCAGGAATGGCCCTGCAACCTGACTCTGCCCAAGTTTCTGCCTGTTCTTGACTCAGATAGTTGCTTTCTCTGCTGCACCTTTCTAAAGATCCTGCCTTATCCTCAGCCCTGAAAGGAGAAACCCTACACACAGCTTGATATGCCCTACTTGTAGAATTGACTGTAGCAAGTGGGGACTGCTGCTTCAGACAAACATATCTGTCAGGCCGGCCAGTGCCTTGTAGCTTGTGACCTGGTTCTGAGATGGACAAATGAGCCTTCTCCCCTAAGGACTGAGAAAGAGGAATTCCAGGAGTCTTAGCTGGTCCATGATAAGGTTGTGAGGGCGTGCAGGCAGTGGCAAGGGCTTGAGGAAGTAAAGGAGACTGAATGAGAGGGGACAGAAGAGCAGATGAGAAAGTGGGAAATAAATATCCTGATTTCCAACCCCAGATCCAGTCCCGTGCAGCTCAGCTACCCTTCCAGGCCTTCATCTCGCCAAAGTCCTTACAGGTTTTCAACAGTCCCTGGCAGCAGATGCTCTTTCTGCCTGTTTATCATTCAGTACAGTTTGTTTTTGTAGCAGTACGTTGACGTTTCTTTTGGGAAATCATGCGTCCCCCATTCTCAGACCCTGGAGAGGGAATATGGCACAGGCTCAGTCAATAAAAATATTCTAATTCTTGGCTACACAGTAATTGGTTCATGGATAGGAACATGACAAAAGTTGATGAAATGAGATTCCATCTGGGGGGCTTTTTCTAGAACTATTGGGAAAGAGAGGCCTCCCTATTTCTGGGGTATCCATACTGTTATATAAACATCTGAAGCTGTCATCAGCTATGTTTCTATTTTATGGTGAATCTTATGATAAAAGCCTACCAGTGAGTGAAGTTCCCCTGGTGGAAAGCAAAGCCCAAAGATGGTGAAAAACAGAGTTCTCCTGCCATTATTTTTAGCTTCTGGATCTAGCCATACCTGAAGCCATCACACCCTGACTTTTCAGATGTAAGAGCCATCATATTCCTCTTCCTCCCTTTAAAAAAATAGTTTGAATTGATGAAAGAGTCTCAACTACCACATATCTTTTGGATTCAGATAGCCATGTTCCTTATAGCACAGGAAACTTCCCTACCAATCTCTTCTCCCTTTTCCTTCTACAATTGTCTTTGCCATGAACAAAGTGTTCAACAAAGAGCAGAAATTCCACCTTCAGGCGTCTTGGTGCCTCTGTAAACTGCATACTTACTTTCCATCTAGCCATCTTTTCCAGCCATCTTGCTAGCCCATCACATTTCTCAATTTGACCCAAGTAATCTTAAACATCTCTGGAGAGCACAAGGAAGATTATGAGGACTATTTTATGGTGAAAAATAAGCCATCACTTCCACTCAAATTTCATTGGCTAGAACCTAGCTGCACAGTGTCGAAATATAATTTTCCCTTCTTTAGGAAGGAGAAACAGCACTGGTGAGTAGATACTTTCTGCTGCACGAAGACACACAGTAATGGCCTATGTTCAGTATTTGTTGAATGAATAAACAATGAGAAGTATGTATAGTTAGGGTTTGTGGGTAATTCAGAGATTCCTCTTTATGCAATCAGGTAAAGAGGAAAATATATGGAAGCTGAAAAGCCATAGCTCATTGTCACCCATGGGTGAGCTCTTTCTCTTTCCCAAGGGGAACAAGCTAAGATAGCCTCTTCACGTTCACCCAAAGTTTCTCTCTGGCTCTCATGGCTTCTGCAGATCACAGGTTTAATTGAGTCATTTTGTTTTCCACACTGACTTTCTCTCTCCATATAATTATTGTGTGCCATTTCTATGCTATCCTAAAGTATGCCAAATATCCCATCAGGTGGGGTGGAGAAGAAAAGAGAGAGGACAAAAGGAGTTTGCTTATTGAGCTCACACTTCATATGGATTTAGAAGTATTTTGCTCTCAAGACTAAGCAGCTCGGAAGTAGATGAGAGACAATGTTTTGCTTGACTGGAAAAAATAGTATTTTTACACTGAAATTTACATACATGCAGGCATATGTATGCATCTATCTGCTACAAGAAAAACATAAATATCAAATCTTGTTACCACTTTATTTACCTAGATTTATATTTTCACAAACAAATATGGCACAGAAATTAACTCTTGAATATTTTAAAGGGATTGGCTGCCCAGCATTGAAAAACTTTTCTGCAGTGCTGATCTACCTCTGGGTGAGGCTCTGTGAGTGGGTATTCCTGTCACTACTACTGTAGGATCAAGGTGTTTTTTTAAAGGATTATTTTCAGAGAATTAGAATGTAAATTAAAAAATAGGATTAGTAGGCTGGGAGCAGTGGCTCATGCCTATAATCTCAGCACTTTAGGAGGCTGAGGTGGGAGGATCGCTTGAGCCTAGGAGTTTGAGACCAGCTTGGGCAATATAGTGAGACTTTGTCTCTTAAAAAAAAAAATAGCCAGGTATAGTAGCATGCACCTGTAGTCATGGCTACCAGGGAAGCTGAGGCAGAAGGATCACCTAAACCTAGGCAGTTAAGGCTGCAGTGAGCCATGATCATGCCACTGCACGAGTGAGATACCAACTCAAACAACAAACAAACAAAAATAGAATTAGCAATCACCACAGACTTAGAATGCAACTTAAAAAAAAACAGCTAACTTGTCCTTGAATATTTCTTTAATATTAATCTTTCCTTGATCTTTGAGATTTTTCAAAATCTTATTCTGCCTTGAGGTAATCATTAAAAGTATCAATTATTATCATGTGAATATAGAGTCCTGGCAAATACAATGCTAGATAAAAGAGTGTCTCTAATGTCTCCCCGAGGGTGTGGTTCTGTTTTCAGTGGACTTGCTATTATATCACTGAAAATTTTACAGGACTTAAAATAATTTGCATGCAACTTCCTTATTAGTGCTACAATCTTGGGCAAGTAACTCAACTCTGTGCTTCAGTTTCCTCATCTGTAAAATGTGAATAATCATTGCTACCTCACAGAGCTATCATGAAAACTAAACGATTTACTACACATAAAACACTTCATAGAGTATCTGGCATAGAGTAAAATTTAGCTACAATTATTTTCTGATTACTTTTCGATATGTGTATTAGTGGAGAAGTCTATCTTTGAAGAAATTTGTGGCTCCCATTTGTAGCAAAATTAAATACAAGATGGCATCTAATGTTCACAATAAAATATTTAGAGAAAAATAAGTATGAAAATTTAAATACTCTGAATTATTAATGCAAAGCAACTTTCGCTATAAATAGTTGGTCTCTGGGTTTCAAGACATGTAAGAAAAGTAATGAAAGCCAAACTCAGGAATGCCCTCCAGGCTTTGGGATGCTAAGGTGAGTGAGAACGTGACTGTGGATGCATAATGATTAGGGGGCCTTGGTGGATGGGATGAAGTGGGTCAAGGAGATACTGAGAGGAGGGCAGGTACAAGAGGATAGTCTGGCCCATGCGCAGGCCCCGTAGGCTGGCCAGCAACCTGACTTCCAGCATTAGCGATCTGCAACTGTTGGTTAATTGCAGCAAGTCCTTTAAGTCCCAGAACCTCCCTTTTACCATCTGAGAAATGAGAATAACAATAATAATATCTGCCCTTTCCTCAACTTAAAAAGGAAAAAAAAAAAAAATTAATGAGAGAACAATGAGAACACTTCAAAAGTTAAAAGTTAGGATGTGCAATTGTTCTACAACAAATAAGCATTTCTGGGGGAAATAGGAAGGACTTTGTAAAAGTTACTCATAAGAAAAAAAGTTAGTGTGGCATGTGAACTTGATGCCATAGAAAAAATATAGGCATTGGCCTTAGAAAACCCAAGTGCTTGAAAAGTAGGGCCAAGCACTTACTAACCTTGGGCAAGTTGCCTAACTTTCCCCAAGGCTCAGTTTTCCTATTTTTAAAATTGGAACATTATTACATACCCCATATGGTCACTGTCAGGAACAAAAAAACAATGATAATATATAAAGTGCTCTGGCAATTAACAGGTGCTCAAGTATATTTATGTAAGAGTACATGTGTGTATATATTCTAAATACATACATATACATATGCAAGTTGGCATCTAATGTAATATATAAGTGGATGTATAGATGATAAATATGGCGTGATTTGGAGTTGGGGTGTAGATCAGGGGTTATTTATACTTATGGTCTAGTATTTATGATCCATGGATAGACATCAAGAGGGTATGTGAGTCCTTTGAAATTTACTTTGTGTTTGTGCATTTTCTAAGGAGAGACTCCTCCGTTGTCATTATTTTCCTCCAAGGAGTCCAGGACCTTGAAAAGATTAAGCATCACCTGTGCAGACAGGTTAGCCTGATAGATACTTTGCTCCCACATTGCCCACTACCCCTAATGTCTACACAGTGGTCCTCTCCAACTCAAATACACAAAGTTCTCCTTACTGGAGAAAAACTGGAACCTGGAAGAGGATACTTAATCCCCTTTGACAGGGACCAACATTTCATAGTAAATAGCGGGGAAGAGATCTGGGAGTTTATCTTTTAAAATGAGACTAAAAGTTTTGGAAATGAGTATAAATACACTATTTTGAATAAAATGTAGGTTGTAATTTCCACAACTCATGAGTTCTATAAAGAACAAAACCAGTGTTGATTTATTTGGCCCATTTTTTCCTAATCAGGCTCTACGAGAGCATCACCACGTCATTCACTTTCATCAGTGCAGTCGTTAAGAGGCTGACTTTTACAAAAATGTTTGAGACATACACCATTTTCCCAAGGACCTGTCATAAGCCTCTAACATACAATCACTCACTTTGAAGCTCCTGGGCTGTCATCATGCTTACTGACTTTTCTCTTTTTAACTGATAACAAGTTGTCTTCATTTGTTAATGAATTCGCATTTGACACAAACCTGGTTTCCAAAATCCCTTTCATCAACTTGATAAAACCTTGCATCTTTTGAAAAAGCTGCTACTTCATTTTGCAAGTGTTGTGTGATCTGTTTTCACTGTGTTTCTTGATGTTGGAAACATCCAGATAATCCAGAAAAGACAGAAGCTCAAAGAGTTGACTCTCAACACAGTGGGAGGCCCAGCGTTACATGGGGAAGGATGTCTGAGTGGGACTAATTTGATAAGTGGTCAATTAATTCATGAATGTTTTAATGTTAAGACAACTTTGGCTTTCCTGCTACCTTTTAACCACCAGTCCCGGATAATTAATTTTTGGATAAGGGAAACCCAAGGGGAATCCCTGTATAGGTAGTACAAACTGGTACCGGGTTGTGCAGGGAGAGGAGGACCCCTTCAATGCATTCTCCTATAAAAGCTGTGTAGCACATAGAGGCTGGTGAGGGGGAAATAATACATTTCAGGCAAGTGTAGGTTAAATAAGCCCTTGAGAATCAGTCCATGAACTCAACTCTAGTGGAAAATGAGGCCCACATTCCAAACCAATTTCACAATGCCCCCATCCCCCTTTTTAATAACAACCCATTTTTACATAGGGGGTTGACTATTCCACAATTCTGTAATAGTGAATTTTTGCTTATTGTGTTTCTGGATAAAAAGGTGTGCCTGTGTTTCTTTCTTGCGTATCACTTTGCAGAAACTAATTGCCCTGCAATTCTTAATCCAACCCGTTCACACATTCCTTTCTGCATTGTTCCAGTTTGTCATGTCTGAGCTGTCACCTGAGAGCTGATCTTCCTTTACTAAAATCCTTTCAAGAAGCATCTTTACCCTTCAAGATGTCTGGTGCAAAGATACACTGTTTTGACTGAGCTAGCAAAACATTTACAGAGCATCTTTTTCCAAAGTACTCTTGTGTTACTGCCCAAGGAAAAAATCTGTTTGTGAAATAAAATGGTGGAATTTAGACTTATGACTTTTCTAGAGGAAGGGTGGCAAGGGGCTGTCATTTAATAAATAAAACCTAAAGAATAATAATGTCAATATTTGTTCATTTTCACTAAAAAATCTTACTATTTTTCAGGCACTGTGGTAGGCATTTTGTATGTGCAATCTATTTTAACTTTTATAATTATCTTCCCTATAAGGCTTTCTTCCCCCTATGGAATATAAGCTCCACGAGGTAAAGGATTTTTGTCTTTTTATGTATTGCTGTGTCCCTGGTATCTAGCACAGTGCCTGGAATAGAATAGATAGTCAATAAACATTTTCCGATTAACAAATGAATTCCAATTTTACAGATAGGGAAACTGAGGCATGGAGAGGATAGTTACATGCAATTTGCCTGAAGTCACAGAGGCAATAACTGAAAAATCAGATTTCAAGCAAAATTTAATAGCAAAGTATACAGTCTTAAAAGATATGCTCCCTCTTCCATCCAACACACACACACACACACACCCACACACACACACACAAAACATGCCCAATTCATCGGCTTCCTCAGCTCACCATTGGCCAGCTGCTGTAGGACACGTTTTTGTTTCCCACTCTCCTCCTTGACCTGTCCCCTTCAACAAAAATCCTCTGTAGGTTCTCCTATTGGCAGTTTTCACTAGCATTTGATGACCTCCCCTGCCCAGTTCTTGTTCCCTGTGCTACAACCCCTGCCCCCCGACGAACTGTTAATTATAACCACCACAAAGTCTACACTCGTCCGGGAGACAGGCTGTTTGGCAGCAGTTGTGAAAGCTGAACTCAGTTATTTGGAGATTAATCCGCTGCTGAATGTAGTCTTACAAGAACAGCTTTGGGAGGAAAAAAGATAAAAGGAGCTAATGCTGTTCGAATAAATGTGAACTTCTACATAACACACACACAGGCACACCCACAAATACATGGACTAAGAGTTAAAATATGATTATCAAAGGATAAGAAGGACTTATGACTGTAATGTAAAACATTAAGAAATATGCCCTGGCTTTTTGGGCTCTGCAGGGATACAGTGTGCTCTGAGCCAAGAAGAGTCAGAAGCAAGAAAGAGATAGCAAATTGAAATATCTCTAGGTAGACTTAAATATAGCTTCAGAGATTATGGTTCAGATCAAGGCTAGAAGCTTCATTTCAACATTCCTTAACTGCTGGTAATATAACAAAGGTCTGCAAATTGGGAGGTGCGTCTGCTTGGGAAGGGATGCTTATCTGATCTCAGCCCATCTTTCTTCATGTTTCAATCCCAGAACAGCTGCCTGTCTCTTGGTGGCAAAAAACCAAGTGTATGTGGTGGCAGCTCAAAACCCAGCAAGCAAAACACGGCTGGCTGAGGTCGGGCTCCAGCCACTGTATCCTGTGGAGCGTGCGCATTGGGCGGTGGAGCAGAAGTGGGCTGCTGAGGGACACCCCCCCGCCCGTGGTTCCACAATGGGGCAGTGCCCACTTGTACCCTGGTGGGAGGGGTGGTAGAATGGAGAGACCATGAGGCCATAGGAAGGTGAAAACTCAAAAGTAGCATGTCCTCTTCTCCCAAGGCCCAGGGAGCTTCGAGAAGCTAAGGATGGGAAGGGGGATTATTCTTCCCTCACATATTTATTCATTCACTCACTCACTCACTGCTTCATTCATTCACTCACCTCCCACCCATTCAACATTAATAGAGCAATGCAGTACAATATAAAATGCACACACCTGGGGGACAGACTTGGGTGGGATTTATGCCCCCGCCATGTGCCAGCTGTGAGACTTTTAGGGAGATACTAGACCTGATCACGTTTTAGTGTCCTCATCTGTACAGTAGGAGTAATAACAGTGCCACACCTCCTAGGGCTGCTGCCTGGAGACTATGAGTTAGTGCAGATAAAGGGCTGCACACGCTGTCTGGCATACAGCAAGTACTCAATCAACAGCAGACACTAGGATGGGGAGGACAGTTCCAAGAGCCACAGAGATACATCTAACAGGCAGCTGCCTCTGAGGGTCACTTGAGAGACCCCCAGTCTGCATGGTTGTCCCCCAGCAGAAGTAGCTTACATATGAGCAACAAGAGAAAAGAGGAAGATGTCCCTAGAGAAAGGTCCAAAGAAAGTCATGCAGAAAAAAAGACCATCAAACCCAGAGTTTGCCAACTGAAAGAGTACCCCTTCACCCACGTGGCCGCTGTGGTCAGAGCACAGGCAGGATGAGTAGTCTGATAAGGGTTGGGGTGCACACGGAGCTCTAAGTGGGACCCGGAGAGAGAGATGCTGTTTCTACTGGAGTGCTCCTTCAGAAGACGGCCTTTGTCACTGAAGGGCAGGCAGCAGAGAGTGGGAGCTGGGAGCTGGGAGGAGTGTGCCACCACAGAGACACTGCACAATCTTCCATTCTGTGCCAGTTGTGGAAGGCTGGGCAAGGACACATATGTAGCCTCCATTTCATCCCTCATCTTAGAACTGTGAGCTTACCCCACAGACAGACTCCCTGAGGAGCACAACTTCTACAAGGTGTCCTCCCCTAAACTGTTCCAAGGCCATAAACATAAATACATCTGAAACACTCATCAGACTGCACTTCCTTCTTGGTGTCTGACAGTGCTTATTAGCATATTAAAGGCTCTGAGAAGTCTTGCAAAAGACAGACAATGTTTAACTTGTTGAGTTCAAAACTATCCAACCCTGCAATAAGTTTTTAAAATGTCTCTCTCCCAATCCTCTCATTTTGTGCATTAAAAAGTATAGTCCCATAAAGAAGATAGAACTTTCTCAAGGCTACATGGTCAGTCAGTGCAACACTAAACCTGAATTCTAGCTCTCGTGAACAGCTCTTTGTCTTCCTCCTCACTTTTCCAAGAAGCCAGGACACCCTTGTCATGTGCTATTGCTCCTTGGAATAGGTGGTAACAATGCTGACACTTCTGTCAAGCAAAAGTCATTCAAGGTGACTGCCTTTTAACATACTACTAAAAACAAACCGTAAAAGCCCTCTCTGAAATGTCTGATGGGGAACAGATTTGAAATCCAAGTCGCTGGAAGCCATGCAGGTGGGCAGAGAGGCAGAGGGGCAGGGCAGGAGCACGAGATGCAGCAGCCCAGGTCCTGAATCTGGGCCCAGGCCTTCCACTGCCCCAAGTCATGAGCATCGACTCCCCAAGCCTCAGTTTCCTCACAGCAATACAAAAGGATCGTGTTGCCTTTTCATTCTGACTGCTGATGATCCTGAAGAAGAAAGGCTTGGCATGATGCAGGCTGACTCCCTGGCCTCCTGGGGAGCTCCAAGTCTACTACTGAGACTCCCACCTGTGTGATTTTTGTGCTTCTCTGCTTCCTTACTCAGACAGCACAGGACTCCCTGCTCCAAGTCTGCCCAAGGTTCCCTAATTCTCTTGGAAGAACATTCTGTCTACTTACTCCAGCTTATAGGCCCTGTGCAAATTGGCTCCCACCCACCTCTCCAGTTTCCTGTCCCCACCTTTCTCCCATCTCACTCGATGACCACCATCCTGGCCTTCCCTGTGCTCCTTCCCATCCCAGGGGTCTCCTTCTCACATCAGCCTTTCAGACCACTTCAACTGAGGCAGCATCCTCACCCTTGGTCTCTTCCTTCTTTGAACTTACCCATGTATACAGTCTTATTTATTTGTTCATCTGCTTAATCTCCGACTTTTCCCCAAGAGAAGGTAATTCAAGAGGATATCTCTTACGGCTACATATTTACCACTTGTTTACCTTGCACAACGACTGGCAAGAAGAAGGTGATCAATAAACTTCAATGAAATGAATTAAAGAATGAATATTCTGCCAGGAAGAAGCCTACTTGCCCAGGTCACATGCAGCCTTCCTGAATCATATAGGCAAGACTGAAAATTGTATTCCTACAGCTCTTGTGCCCGCCTCTCAGAAGATGTTGCAGGCATCCCTGTCCTCACTGTTCTGGGGGCAGGATCCTGTGTGTGCCATTCTGTAAGTCCTAGGCCTTCGCTGGAGGCAGGCCCTCTTCAGGTCTTCCACGGTGCTTACAGAATTAATAAATTGCTCCTTTAGAACCAAACATCTCTGCTCTCTCACAATCAGGGATTTGCTCCCTCTCCAGGAAAGACCAGCCATAAGAGTTTTAAAGTTTGCGTTTACATTGTTTACATCTTCTGCCTAGAGAAAGATCATCCGGAAGCCATGTGATCTGGTGGAACTCACTTTTAGAGGCAGTCTGCATCCTGAGTTCTAGTCTCAGGCCTTGCCTGGGGGACCTTGAGCTAGCCCTCCGACCTCTCTGAATCTTCGCCTCTTTAGTTTATGGAATGGTTGAGAACCCTCAAGGTCTGTGGCTCAGTCCTCCATATTCTCCCTCTAACGGCCTATACATGCAGTCTGATAAGGACTAAGTCTGATAAGTACAGGCAAACAAGTCTTTTGCCATGGAAACCTTGCCCTCAGAGAAACAGGAGATCATCCATTACTCTCTAATTGGTGTTTTAATTCAGACTCAATCTGCCATGCACAAGCTTGTACCAAATGAGAGGATTTTCATATCTGTTAGAGATTCAGGACTTCCCACAAGTTGCAAAAAAGCCAAAATCACAGCAGCTCCAAACCCTATTGCATTTCACTTTACCCAGCCTTGCAGATTAGCTTCAAAGCCTACGTGGTCAGCAAACATTTCTGCTGGCCTGGAAAAGCTCTTCAGTTCTTCCCAATCCCTACCAGGACTGCGCTACCGCAGCTATAGGGGTGGGGAGGGGGGTAAGCTGTTTCCATTCCTGTGAATGTTTCAGGGCCTGAAGCCTGCCTTCTTTCAGATTCTGTGGGCCTTTGCTAATTTGTATGACAGCTTCAATGTAAATAGGACACATCTGCATGGGTTAAAAAAATAGCCACTCGTTGTAAAGGGCAGTACACTGTGTTTATTTATCATCTACAACTGAAAATCAGGTTCTGTTTCTGGTCTAGAACGGCTGATGGTTTGCGACAATCTGTGAGGCATTTTGGAATAGTTTTAGATAATTGACTTTTTAAACTATTCGACATTCATTTTAGTTTCCATTATTTCTTTTCAACTACCTATCTGGGAGAAGGTAATGGGCATCTATAAAACTGGATATTTAAAGACCAGGTCCCTGAGGCATACACACCTGACCAGAAGTCTGCTGTCTGCCGGTGATCACACTCCTCTTCCCACTTCCTAACCTCTATTTGATGGACTGATACCTCACGCCAGGTAAGGACTTCCCAGATGTTCTCTTCTTTGGTCCCGTCAATCACCCTATAAAGTGAATGTTATTGCTCTGCTTTGAGAAATCAGGAACTGAGGCACAGAGAGAGTGAAGCACACTAGGACCAGGTACTAGAAAGTATCTCGAGCCCTGGGCCTCTATTTATTCTCAACCAACTATAGTATCTTGCCTCACACGCAGCTACCAAGCTGGGCTGTCGGTTGAGAGATACACATAAGCCTAAAATTAAATCTTGACAGCAGGTGAAGGAATTTATTCAACTCAGGTATAGAAGGGACATTTTTAATGTTACTCAGACAGCCTAATATCTGTCTTGAATTTCATGGCACTGTACATATATATTTCACATGTATATGTAATATCCAAACTCGCCATTTGTGTAAGCCTGGAAGACTCTCTGGAAGAACACAGAGAGGGTGGATTTGGGGATGCTGCAAGAAGAACTTTCACTTTTCACTTCATGCCTCTTTAATCTAACATTTTGTCCGTATGTATTTTTAACTTAAGAAGAGGTAAAGATGACATTTAAGCCGGGCTCGGTGGCTCAGCCTGTAATCCCGTGCCTTGGGAGGCTGAGGTGAGTGGATTGCCTGAGCCCGCGGGTTCGAGACCCGCCTGGGCAGGCGAAACCTCCTCTCCACAATAAATCAAAAAAAATTAGCCAGGCGTGGTAGCGCACGCCTGTAATTCCGGCTACTCGGAAGGCTGAGGCGAAAGGATCGCCAGAGCCCAGCAGGTCGAGGCTGCGGTGGCCAAGAGCGGCCACTGCACTCCAGTCTGGGCGATTGAGTGGGACTCCAACTCAAAAAAAAAAAAAAAAAAAAAAAAGATGACATTTAAAAGTGTCCCCAGCCAGCTGGCACAGACAGCCCAAGTCACCACTGGTGAGCTCTATCTGGCGATTCCTGCCATCAAGGCATGTGTTTCCTTAGATCATCTACCTGCTGGCCCCAGCTCTATCTTGGAATGCCCACTCCATCTCAGGGCTGGCTGAACCAGCTAAACCATGTCCAGCTGGTTTTGAGCCATCTAGATCTCCCTCCTCCTCCTCATTCCTGGTAATATATCCCCATGGCCTTGCCCTTGGCATCCAGCAAGGCCAAGATAGCTGGGAACAGTCTGAACCCCAGAAAAGGGTGCTGAACTGAGCTGCTTGATAAGGAAGCCTTGCTCCAACCCAGTTGGTCAGGAGGAGGTCAAAAGCAACACACAAGTCCCAGCTGCTCGGCTAAGCAACCCTCCAAGCCTGCTTCTCCCTTTGCCTCAGGTTGTCCAGCAGGGACACCTACACTAAGCACAAACACTGGCCAGCCACACCATCTCACATGCTCAGCATTGCAGAAGGCTCATTGCCTGGACTACCTATCAGGAGAACACAGTTCGGGTGGTGCGTGGCATCACCTGCCAATCAAACAGTTTTTCCGTATGAACCTACTTCCCCCGAGATTTGAGAATGTGGTTTCCAATCTGACTTTCATGTTGCAGAGCTGAAGTTTCAAGGACGCATCTGGACAAAATATGCTTTTCCATATAGGCCAACAATTTATTTATTTATTGCGTATGACATTGTACTTGGCAGCTAAGGAGATATAAAACAATTTGAAGCACTCTGCAGAAAACAGTTGCAGAGTTGCCACTGGAGATCCCAGTAGAAGATAATGGAGGAGAAGGGAATCTCGCAGATCTTTCTGTAACTGACAGGCGGAGCCTCTAGAGGCAAGCGCGGCGAGCGGGGTAGTCCTGCTAGGAGCTCACATCTCTTTCCAGCCTCGACTTCTGCTTTGGCACAAGACAGAGACCAAAGACACTTGTGGAAGCCTCCCCTGATTGGACAGATGAAGTCAGTGCAAGGACCTTTGCCATCCACCCCTAATTGCCAGGGAGCATGGATGTTTTGACACTTGTTAATGCCGTGGCCATGGCTGGCTCTGCTTCCCTCTGCCCCTAGCCCATTGACACTGTGGGTGCTCCACCCGCAGCCTGTCAGGCCCAAGACCATTGCAGCGTGCACAGCCCAACCTCCAACTCCTGATCCTTGCACGCCTTTGCCTGAGGGCTTCTCTGGCCTCTAAAGTGCATCCGACCCAGGCTTGTGGCAGGTAAGGAATGTAAGGGTACTGATGCTCCCTGGGAGCAACCCTCAGCCAATGACTAACAGGGATGAGAACATGTATGTACCATATCCCTCAGCCCTAAGGTGGGATGAATCAGCTTCTACACTGATCTCCCAAGCGGGACTAAGCTCCAGTCACCACTCATCCACAGTTAATAACTCCCCTTTATTGCCTGTTCCACTCCCCCACTGCCCTGTCTATGTGTCCTGGGACCACAACATCCCCAAACTGCTTGTACTGCATCCTTGTCACAGAATCTGCTTCTAGGAGAACCTAGGTCAGACAGTTCCTACCCCAGTCCCACCCCACCTTTAAGATAGAGATCATAAATTAAAGTCCCAAGATTGTTTCTGGCACATAGGCTGGTTGTTGAGCCTGCAGAATATTTAGCTTCATGCAAAAGTAATTTCGGTTTATGCATTGTTGATATTTGCCCTTTGATATTGGAATACATTCCTAAATAAATGCGGTCATGTCATACATAATTTGAATGTACATCTCTTGCTTTGTGTTTTTTTGCTAATGACTTATTACTTGCTGTTTATTTTATATTTACTTTAGACTATGGAAATGATGTTAGACAAAAAGCAAATACAAGTGATTTTCTTACTCGGGTTCAAAATGGGTTGTAAAGCAGTGTAGACAACTTGCAACATCAACAACACATTTGGCCCAGGAACTGCTCACAAATGTACAGTGGTGGTTCAAGAAGTTTTGCAAAGGAGATGAGAGCCTTGAGGATGGGGAGCATAGTGGTGGCCATTGGGAGTTGACAATGACCAATTGAGAGCAATCATTGAAGCTGATCCTCTTACAACTATGTGAGAAGTTGCCAAAAAACCATTCTACATCATTTGGCATTTGAAGCAAAGTGGTAAGTTGAAAAAGCTCAATAAGTGGGTGCCTCATGAGTACCTCTAAAATATCGTCATTTCCAAGTGTTGTCTTCTCTTCTCTACGCAACAACAAACCATTTCTTGATTGGATTGTGACATGCAATGAAAAGTGAATTGTATATAACAATCAACAACAACCAGTTCAGTGGTTGGACCGAGAAGCAGCTCCAAAGCACTTCCCAAATCAAAACTTGCACCAAAAAAAGGTCATGGTCTCTGTTTGGTGGTCTGCTGCTGGTCTGATCCACTACAGATTTCTGAATCCCAGCAAAACCATTACATCTGAGAAGTACGCTCAGTAAGTGGATGAGATGCACTGAAAATTGCAACGTCTGCAGCTGGCATTGGTCAACAGAAAGGGCCCAATTCTTCTCCATAACAACGCCTGACTGCACATCGCACAACCAATGATTCAAAAGTTGAACAAATTGGGATACAAAGTTTTGCCTCATCTGCCATATTCACCTGACTTGTTACCAATTGACTACCACTTCTTCAAGCATCACGACAATCTTTTGTAGGGACAATGCTTTTATAACTAGTAGGATGCAGAAAATGCTTTCCAACAGTTCATCAAATTCCAAAGCATGGATTTTTACACTACAGGAATAAACAAACTTATTTCTCCTTGGCAGAAATGTGCTGATTGTAATGGTTCCTATTTTGATTAATAAAGATTAGTTTAAGCCTAGTTATAATAATTTAAAATTCATGGTCTGAAACCATGATTACTTTTGCACCAACCTAATAAAAGAATTTAAATTAGTTGCTATGATATAAAAAAATAGAGATTTCACAAAAAACTTAATTCTTGTATTATATTGAAAAATTGCCTGGATATGGCTGTGCTGGGCCTGCATTCCCTTCTAGCTTGTGGGGCTGGAGCTAACTTGTGTTGCACTTTAACCCAGCCTACCTGGCCCCTTTCCCTCATTAACATGAGGACAGCGGGATCAGCCAGCCTACCTGTAGCTAGGTGTGCTCTTTCTCCAAGACTCTCTGCCTTCCTGAAGGCCTGAGTCACCACATGGACTACTCAGGCCTGGACCATACACAGAAATATATGTGGACAGAGGGGTGTGTTCTGCCAGGTGTGCAATTATATCAACAAGAAGACAGTCACTAATGGCTAATGAGTGCAACTTTGCACTCTTTCTTTTTCCCATGTTAGTCTTTATAGCCACTTTGTGAGGAAGAGCCTGTTATTTTTACGTTTTTTTTTTTGAGTCAGTTCTCATTCTACCACCCAGGCTGGAGTACAGTGCCACAATCACAGCTCATTGCAGTATTGACTACCTGGGCTCAGGCAATTCTTCTGCCTCAGCCTTCCTAGTAGCTGGGGCTATAGGTGCATGCAGCCATGCACGGCTAATTCCTAAATTTATTTTTTGTAGAGATGAGGTCTTGCTATGTTGCCTAGGCTGGTCTCAAACTCCTGTGCCCAAGCAATCCTCCTGCCTTGCCCTCCCAAAGTGCTGGGATTATAGGCATGAGTCACCACACCTGGCCTAGATCTTGTTATTATCCTCACATTTTTTTTTTTTTTTTTTGAGCTGGAGTCTCACTCTGTTGCCCAGGCTGGAGGGCAGTGGCATGCTCCCGGCCCCCACAGCCTCGACTTGCTGGGCTCCGGCGATCCTTTCGCTCAGACTTCCAAGTAGCTGGAACTACAGGCGCGTGCTACCACGCCTGGCTAATTTTTTGATTTATTGTAGAGATGAGGTCTCGGCAAGTTGCCCAGGCGGGTCTCAAACCCGCGGGCTCAGACAATCCACTCACCTCAGCCTCCCAAAGAGCGGGATTACAGGCTGAGCCACTGAGCCCGGCTTATTCTCACGTTTTAGCTGAGGCAACTGAGCTTTAAAGAGTTAGAAAACTTATCCACTTTGTTAGCGATGATGAAACTGGGACCCAAGTTTAAGTTCATTTAACTCCAAAGTTCATGCTATTCTTTTGGTCTACAAAGCTACTTGGTCCCTCTCAACCAGAGCATGAGTGTATCCATGGAAGAATTCACTTTAGTTCTATGTTAACATCCAGACCTGGCCTCGAGTCTGGGAGGTTCCGAAACCTGCCTTGTCAGCGCACAGAGAAAGCAAATCTCCAAAAAAGGCAGTTTCCAAAGTAGCCAGCTCCTGTCTAGTTAGCATTGCTTGCTATTATTTTATACAGAAGATTCTGATAATGTATAGATCCAAAGATTCACAAGCTTCTGACCAACACACTCAGGAAACCAAGTTAGATTTCGAAAGCCAGTTGAATTTACAAAGATATTACAATTATCACTGTAGAACCTAGAATGTTTACCTGTGGTAAGCACAGTCCTCTCCCTACAGACATACCATTTAAAGAAACAGAGGTTTAAGTATGATTTTTAACAAAGAACAGGGGAGGGTCATGATGGGCTGGAGAATGGTATCCCCAAAAGTGGGAGTATTGGCTGAAGGAGTCATTTCAGGGCATCAGGATAAGAGGCCCACTGTGCTAATCCACAGCAGAGTGGTGGCTTTCATAGGAAGAGTAACTACTGGGTTCATCTCCCAGAAGAGTCAGTCCCAGTAATGTCAGTTCCAGTAGAGATGGTCTGGCCATCAGGAAGCCCATGGCTATGGCGCCCATCTCCTGGATAGTGCTAGAATGACCATCTGAAAAATTCTCCTCTTTGACCCCTTATTCTTTGCTTCCAAAGTTGACTGACATCTCTTCTGACACATTCATTTTTCTTGCTGTCAATACATTCAGGCAGCTAGACTTAGCCTGGCTGACTGTATAGGGCAATTTGGCAAATCTCTACTCTGACATATTCCACTTTGCTTTCATGGCCATACACTCTTATTTCCAAGTCCATGGGGTGGGAGGGAGTAACTTCACCTGCCCTACTGTACCAGTATGTTTTCTCTATGTCTTCCTGATCAGAGTGTGAGCAGCCCAAGGAAAGAGAGCAAGAAATCAGGGTGGTGAGAACACAGACTTGGAGTCACAGTAGACCACAGCTCATACTTACTTGTCACTGTTATTATTATTATTATTATCTTGGACATATTTCTTAATCTCTCTGGGTCTAGGTTTGCCCCTCTGTAAAATGCAGATAATTATTTCTAGTTAAAAGATTTGCTCAAGCCAGGCTCGGTGGCTCAGCCTGTAATCCCGCGCCTTGGGAGGCTGAGGTGAGTGGATTGCCTGAGCCGCGGGTTCAAGACCCACCTGGGCAACTTGGCAAGACCTCATCTCTACAATAAATCAAAAATTAGCCAGGCGTGGTAGCGTGCGCCTGTAGTTCCAGCTACTTGGAAGGCTGAGGCGGAAGGATCGCCGGA
>CAUYQG010260611.1:0-19466 GCA_963574415.1 Tarsius wallacei | reverse complement strand
AGTTGGCATCTCACTCCGTCGCCCAGACTGGAGTGCAGTGTCCGCTCCCGGCCACCGCAGCCTCGACCTGCTGGGCTCCGGCGCTCCTTCCGCCTCAGCCTTCCGAGTAGCCGGAACTACAGGCGCGCGCTACCACGCCCGACTAATTTTTTTGATTTATTGTAGAGATGAGGTTTCGCCTGCCCAGGCGGGTCTCGAACCCGCGGGCTCAGGCGATCCACTCACCTCAGCCTCCCAAGGCGCGGGATTACAGGCTGAGCCACCGAGCCCGGCTCTTCCCTATTTTTCAAAACTAATGCAGATTTTTTTTTTTTTTTGCTACTTTTTCTGTGTGGGGGAATGGCAATTCTATGGATGCTTGGAAGGGGAGGGGGATTAAAAACATGTGCTTAAACAGTTATGCTAAGCTGAAAAGATTTAGACTTAACAGATTTACAGCACTCTTCACTTTACAGCCACTTAAGTAAGCTTATAAATTTAAAACAGACCAAAGACGCATCCTCATTTAAAGGATTACTCAACCCCCAAGTTTCTAGATGCAATGAAGAATTCATTAATTTTTATTTTTTTCTGACACAGATCCGTTGAGCATTTATTATGCATCAGGCTATGTTAAATGCCAGAAGTATAAAAAGGAGTAAGCACAGTCTCTGTCTTCATGCTGCTCCTGGACTATGTAGCAAGGGAGTCATATACACAACTTACAAAGAACATTGGGATTCATGCTGGGCTAACATTGGGAGTGGAGGATTCTGGGAGCAGAAGAAGGTGATTCATTCTGGCTGGAAATGTGTTTGGGAAGCTTCATGAAGGAGGAGGTATTTAGGGGATAGAAGAATAGACAGTAGGAAGAAGGTAAAGGGTGTGCTTGGCAACTAATGGGAATCTGGTGCTTCTGGATCATATAGCTCTAAAGCTGAAAAGAAAGCTGATGTGAGATTATGGAAGTCTTTAATGTGAAGGCTTGGGGCTTTATCTGTCAGGCAGTAGAAATCCATGGATATTCTTAAAAATAGTAAGGAAGCATGATTAGAAGTTCAATGAAATAAGCAATACCAACCAAATGAATCATTCTTCAAGGATCAAGAAAAGACAATAGAAAAGGATAGAATCAAACTCACTCCAAAAAATCTAACCAAAATTTAAAAGTGTTCCAGATATGAGAATTATATTGTATAAAATGTAGAAAATCGCTGTTTAAAAAATTTAAGATAAAAAAAGAGAATAAAATAATTTTCAGTGAAGTTCAGTCTTAAGCCCTAATTTATCTGGTGTTTCTATGTAGAAAAGGATATACACCTTCCAAGTTCATGTGTTGATTACCAAGAGTCCGCCTGACTAAACACGTAGCCAGGGCAGACTTCTCAGTGGTACTATTCATTTCTCGCTGACTTAAGATCTGAAGTTTCCTCCAGGTCAGTGAAAGCAAGCACTTCTGCCACACACTTAACATTATCTATTTTTCTCTCTGGATACCCAAAATATGGGGAAAGAACATGGTTTCCTGATCCACCTTTGTTCTCAGTAAGATGTCTTATTTAAATTTTTAGATTTTTTACTTTCATTCTACAAGAAAGCATATTTATCTCTTTAGCTTTATACATGCTACTACATGTCCCAAAGTGCTAGCGCACCCCAGACTTTACTACTATTACAATTGCTAAGAATTTTAGACATATTGGTAATTCTTTTCAGACACTAGGACTTCCACCAAAAATCTAAACTCAGTTTAGAATCTCTGGGTCTTTGTGAGTGATGGATAACATCTCTGGAAACACTTTTCAGAGGACTAAAATGTTCCTTTCTAGCTTAGACACCCCACAGCCCCAGCTCTGTATGTCTGTTTCCACACTTTCCTCAGACACACCCTGGTCATCATTAGCCTCCCTGATAAACCAGAGCACACATCCTAAGGCTCACTTGGTCTGCACTTAATAACAAGTTACTGTAAGGCTTTGCAGGCATTAGAGCGATCTTTTGTTCACCTCTATCTCTAGATATTCTAACTGCTGAAATTTACTAAAGTCTTAGAATCATATATGCCAAAGTTGTGAGGGGGCTTAGAGGCTATCTAACCCATGAAAGTGTTTATATTTTATTTTAGTATCAAAATATTTTGCTCAAACATATCAAAATCTTAAACTCAAATTTAAAAATCTTACAAGGGAGATCATTGTTCAACATGAAACAGATACAAATAAAATTGTCAAGAATTCACGGGGCACCTCTGCTAAAACTCTTGGGCTCTGCAGAGCATAGTTTGAAAACCAATGGCTAATTGAACTCTTTAGGAAAGTATAAGTGATAAAAATAATGTTTGGACAGATTAAGCCATTTGTCCATGGTGACACCCTTAGAAGACAAGTCAGTATCCTAATTCTGGTTGGATTTATCCCAAAGCCCCAGATTCTTCCATGGGACCATGCATACTGCTCCAATTTTTTCCAGCATGGTTGTCTTCAACAGCTTCAACTAATGTAGAATTGTGGGTATTCTTTTTGACAACTCATTTGCTTGGTATTTAGCCTCTTCATATTTTTCCTTTTCTTAACTACAACTCACAATTTAGCTCATAAAGGGCAAGTTTGTGTTTTGGGCATCTTGTACTTTCTTGTACTTGTACAATGAAGTCTGGTCCAAGATCACTGTTCTTCATTAAGATGTTAGACTTCTACCTCTATGTCTTTTGGTGAATTTATTCCTCAAACCATATCTAGAATTGACTATTTTTATGAATGTTTCACCTTGTTTGGCAAGATTGATAGAGAGTGTTTCATCTTGTTAGAGAGTGGCTCTGGATAGTGTGATTATACAGTATATCTTTCAAACTAAGATGTTTTTGAAAGTAAAAGGGGGTTAATTAATTACTAACCTGAGGCAACAGATATTATGGACTGTCCTGGACAAACTAGCGTGGACAGGTCACCCTAAATCTGGAAAGAGGCTGATGAAATTTCAGTTAATAAACAATGTTATTTAGCATGGAAACTGCAGGAGAAATTATGGAGCAGCAAGAATACCAAGAGTAATTAAAGACAGGGAAGTATGAGAAACAGGTGTGATTGGCAGATTTACAACAGAATAATGAGCTTTGTGTCTGGTTGATTGGAACATGGAGCCCACAGGAGTGGGTAGCCCAGGTAGGTAGAGAGTAGAAAGAAAGAGGAGGAAAGCTCCCAAAGCAGAACTGGTTAGAGAGTGGAAGTGATCGTAAGAAAGGAATTTGGTTTCTGAGTTCCCTTTAATTGTTTGTTCAGAATAGTATACACAACACATTCTAGCAGGAAAATCCTCAAATCCCTGAGACAATGGCCTTATGTGGATCCTAGGAGACATATCTGCATTTGGTCTGATAAGGATGAGCTCTGTAATGTTTTGATGGAAAAAAAGGACGTTGGCATAGCTTCAGTGTATGACATTAGGAAGGAAGGATAGTTGCTCCATTCCTAGCTGGCGCTGCCCACAGTAGAGCTGCTGAGCACTGCCTGTGTCTTCTGCAGCCACATCAGTGTCCCTGAGCCAGACTTACAAGGATGTCCTCACTCAGAGGCTATGTTGGCCTTTGACTCAAAACTTTATTCTACAGAAAGGCAGCTATTTTGTATTGCTTGATATATCACATTTGCACAGTCTTTTCTCTTTTTCAGGAAAGAAAACCATATAACCTTTAAAAAGTGGATATTAAGCATCAAAATGACAATTTTGGATTGTGCTCTGATTGCATTCAAATTCACTCTGAGCTCTCTATGCTTATATGCTAGTAATAACCTTGGCTGACATCTAGTGAACATTTTCTATGTGCTTATGACTTATCTCAGGTGATATTTGTGAAGTTAAGGTGCCAAATATCCCAATTTACCTGGAATTGTTCTTCTTGTAGCACTGAGGAAACCTCTCAATCCCAGACAAACTAGAACACTTGGTCACTTTACTTACTGTATTCCAATGAAGCTGGTTTCACAGATCTGACTTTACAAATGTTCTAACTAAAACTTAGACACATTAAGTCAGTTTTGTAATAATGTATGACTCATATAATGTGAGGACACAAGATTTGAATCCACCTTTGACTTCAAAGCCGATGCACTCAACCACTATACTCTCACTTCTCTTTTCTCACTGATGTAAAACAATGGATGACTAATTCAAGTCCCCTAGGGAATCAACTTCCTAATCATTAGTGAGAACTTACACCATGATTCCATATACTATATAGCATAAGGAGCATTAGAGTTGAAAGAGTTCCTAGAAGGTACTAGTCAATCCTGTTGAGTTCATATCTGAGTGTGGAAGGGTGGAGGGAGTTACTCAAAGTCACCAAGCAAGTGAATGACAGACTAGAACTTTATTTCAAGTCTTTTGAATCTCATCACAGCGATCTCTTTTCCATAAAGTGACATAATACAGTTTCCAAACTTTTCACAAAGCATATTTGAAATTAGAAGCTTAGCATGGGCAATTTGCCATTAACTGTGGAGTTCTGAGTAAATTCAATATTTTACAACATGGCATTGTTTAACTGTGACAGATGACGAGGATTACAAAAGTATATCTCAACCTTTCTTTAGTGGTGTTTACTTACAAGACACAGCCATCAAGTGCAGGCATGAACTTGATGAACTAGAATCAAACCCATGTCCTACACAAGGACAATCATTGCTTCTGCACCTGACAGTTTTCTTCTACAGTTCTATAGATAAGAATGGGCAATGAGATTTTTTCTTTATTTATAAGATGTTATAGAAACAGTCATCTTGTTAAACTGTGACTGGGACCAACAGCACCGGTGTCATTTGAAAATATGAAATCTCAGACCTTACCCTAGACCTTCTGAATCCAAATATGTATTTTCATAATGCCTCTCGGGAATCTATAGGCACATCACTATTGAGCACCGCTTGAAGGGTAGCTAAAGATTTTGTCTGCTACCAATGGGCTTTTGACAGTCAGCTTTTCCCTCCCCGGAACCAATGGACTTTTGACAGTCAGCTTTGCCCTCCCCGGAACTGATTTGTAAGAACTAGACATAGAATTTCAGTACACTCGATAAAGTCACCTGGCCTTTTTTTTTTTTTTTTAAAAGCAGTGCATCTATGGTAAAGTATGATGAAAAAACAAAGGCAAGTGACACATCCATCTATATAAATGGATGTTTGTTTTCTAGAATTTCATCTTGTGGATTTTTCTTCTCCCTATAAACTAGGTAGAATTTTGTTACATCTCTCATATCTCTATACCAAAGACTTTCTAGCTGTTTTCTCATTTGGGTTGAAATGGTATTGAACAAGGATGAAACTATAAAAGGACTTTAAATAGTCCCTCGGAATGTTTTGGAATCAAATTTGACCTAGAGATGAGAGAAATCACTTCAAATCTTTTCTTATATCCAAGTCCAATTTCTCCTTTGATGTGACCATTCCTTCACAAGGACATGATTGGATAACTAGTTACGGATGTTCCCATTGCTTCCAGAACTGGATTTTACAGCTCTCTTAAGGATTGTTGACTTCTTGATCATGGTTGGATAGTTCCCTTTTTTTTCTGCCAAAAGAATAAATCTTCCTGCTTTCCTATAATCTCCTACATATGAATTTTTTGCTCTTGATGGAGTTACTAAGCTGAACAAACTGCCATCTTAAGTCAAATATCAACATAAATGGTTATTTTATAAGTTTTTTTTTTTTTAAAGCAAGACCATTTTATCCCAGGTTCCCAGAAAATTTTGAATATATATTTACTTATCTCATGATGCCCAAATATCTCCTGGCCTCACAAGTCTGGATTGGGTATATGGTTACATCCACATCTGTGCCCAAATTATAATACTGTGTAATCAAGCAAGAATAAAGACTCCTTTCCTATTGCCCATTAGACACTTTCAAGGGGTTCCCAAGGAGTTCCTCCCAAGTAGGCACAAAGCAGGCTCTCAGCTCTGGTTCCCACAAAGCCTCCTGTGTCCCAGTTTATCCTGTTACAAAGCATAATTCCTAAGCCCATCTTCCCCAATAACTAGACAGAATTAGGTATGTTAATGAATAAAAATAGGTATTTTGGAGTGGGTGATAACTAGCATTATCTGAACTCCAGTTCTGATATTGACAAATGCCATATTCCTCTGAGCTGCTAAGTACAACCTTCAGCTACATTATGGCCAACACTTGATCATATATGACAATAACATAGGAGGGTCAGTGGATTCATTTTTATTTTCTCCAAATCTGTATGTATTCTTGAAGCAACTTCAGCTATACATTCAGGAGGAGGCAAAAATAAATCAGTACAAGAAAACATCTTTGTTGACCGAAATAGGTGTTTCAGAAGCCATGCCATAAATTGCATGCAAAGACCATTATAAAGAACCATTTAATCATATTTTACATTGCAGATATTCCAGAGTCTCTTAAGCTTTGTTTTCTAGTCTTCATACTAGGGATGATTAGAAAAACACTCAGTGTCAGAAAGGAAAAAGACAAAAGACAAACCAAGAGCATATCAACCTTCAGCCATTTAGAGCTCAGGTCAGTAGATATCACCATGGGATTACTCAGGTCAGTGTTGATATTAATAATGATAGCCTAAGTCATAAAGTAAAGAATGAGTGAATTTTGCTTTAGAGAGTTCGAGAAGTATGTTAGAAACAGTCCTTTCAAAACTGTGAAGGTATTTTTCTTTGACACTCAGAGAACTATGAGAAGGGAGAAAATATAACTCCAGAAATCTCTGCTAGGCAAAACAAAACAAAACATTACTATTATATCCCTTATGGTGATCTGTGATCAGTGATCTTTGATGTTACTATTGGAATTGTTTCAGCACGTCACCAACCACACCAGTATACGATGGCAAACTTATTGATAAGTGTTGTGTGTGAACTGACTGCTCCACTGACTAGCCATACACCTGTCTCTCTTCCTCCTCTTGGGGTTTCCTATTCCCTGAGACCCAACAATATTGGCCCTAGGCCAATTATTAACACTACAATGGCCTCTAGGTGTTCAAGTGGAAGGAAAAGCCCCACATCTCCCACTTTAAATCAAAAGCAAGACACGATCATGCTTAGCGAGGAAGACAAGTCAAGAGCCAAGACAGGATGAAAGCTAAGCCCCTTGCGCTAGTTAGTCAAGTTGTGGATGCAAAAGAAAAGTTCTTGAAGGAAATTTAAAGCAATACTTCAGTGAATACACGAATGATAAGAAAACAAAATGGCCTGTTGCTCACATGGAGAAAGTTTGAGTGGTGTGGTTAGAAGACCAAACCAGTCACAACATTCTTTTTAACCAAAACCTAATCCATAGCAAGGTCCTCTCTTTCATTCTATGAATGCTGAGAGAAGTGAGGAAGCCACAGAAGCAAAGTTTGAAGTCAGCTGACGTAGGTTCAAAGTTTTAAGGAAAGAAGCTGTCTCTATAACATAAAAGTGCAAGATGAAGCTGCAAATGCTGATGGAGAAGCTGCAGCAAGTTATCCAGAATATCTAGCTAAGATAATTAATAAAAGTGGTTACACTAAACAATGTATTTTTATGTAGACAAAAAAGCCCTCTATTGGAAGAAGATGTCATCTAGGACTTTTATAACTAGAAAGGAAAACTCAAAGGCTGGCTTCAAAGTTTCAAAAGACAGGCTGATTCTCACATTGGGTGAATTTAGGTTGCAGCTTGGTGAATTTAGGTTGAAGTCAATGCCCATTTACTATTCTGAAAATTTCTAGGGCCCTTAAGAATTATGCTAGATGTACTCTTCATGTGCTTTATAAATGGAACAACAAAGTCTGAATCATCAGTTTATAGCCCATCATTAAGACCTGCTGTTAAAAAAAAAAGATTTCTTTCAAAACATTACTGCTCATAGGCAATGCACCAGGTCACCCAAGAGCTCTGATGGAAATGGGAATTAATGTTGTTTTTATGTCTGCTAACATGTCATCCATTCTGTAGCTCAAGTATCAAGGAGTAATTTTGACTTTCAAGCTTTTTTGTTTAAGAAATACATTTTGCAAGGCTATAGCCACCATAAATAGTGATTTTTCTGATGGATCTGGACAAGGTAAATGGAAGAGCTTCTGGAAAGAATTTATCATTCTAGATGCCATTAAGAACACTTGTGATACACGGAAGGAGGTAAAAATATAAACCTATATATAAATATTAACAGAAGTTTGGAAGTAGTTGATTCCAATCCTCATGGATGACTTTGAGTGGTTCATGGAGGAAGTAACTGCAGATGTTGTGGAAATAGTAGCAAGCAAACTAGAAGTGGAACCTGAAGATGTGACTGAATTGTTGCTATCTCATGATTAAACTTTGATGATGAGTTACTTATTATGAATAAGCAAAGATAGTGGTTTCTTGAGATAGAATCTAATCCTGGTGAAGATGCTGTGAACATTGTCGAAATGTCAACAAAGAATTTAGAACATTATACACAAAGTTAGTTCATAAAGCAGCATCAGTGTTTGAGAGGATTGACTCCAATTTTGAAAGAAGTCCTACTGTTGGTAAAATGCTATCAAACAGCAATGCATTCTACAGAAAAATTTTTCATGGAAGGGAGAATTAAAGGGTGCTGCAAACTTCGTTGTTTTCTTATTTTTAAGAAATTGTTGACCAGGCTTGGTGGCTCAGCCTGTAATCCCAGCACTTAGGGAGGCCGAGGCGAGTGGGTTCGAGACCTGCCCAGGCAACTTGGTGAGACCTCATTTCTACAATAAAAATCAAAAAATTAGCCGGACGTGGTAGCATGCACCTGTAGTTCCGGCCACTTGGAAGACTGAGGTGGGAGGATTGTCAGAGCTCAGCATGTCGATGCTGGGGTGGCTGTGAGTGTGCTACTGCGCTCCAGCCTGGGTGACGGAGTGAAATCCCAACTCAAAAAAAAAAAAAAAAAAGAGAAGAAAAAAAGGAAATTGTCACAATCATCCCAACCTTCAGCAACCACCACCCTGATCTGGCAGCAGTCATCAACATAGAGGCAAGACCCTCCACTAGGAGAAAGGTTATGACTTGGTGAAGGTTCATATGATCATTAGTATTTGTTAGCAATAAAGTATTTTTAAATTAAGGTATGCGTATTTTTTAGACATAAATGTTATTGCACATTTAGACTACAGTGTCAACATAACTTTTATATGCACTGGGAAATGCAAAAGTTTATGTGATTTACTTTGTTGCAATATTCACCTTATGGCAGTATTCTGGAACTGAGCCTACAATATCTCCAAGGTATGCCTGTGTTCACAAGGCACCCTCCCCCACCCATGGCTAGGCTGAGCATAGCCTGCACAGACCTTCATAGCAGCTGCAACCATCATCTATCACTTAAAGTACTCCAATGGTGTCTGAATTTCCTGTTCACAATCTATTTCCCTCTAACCATTCTGCTCACTCGCCAGAGTGATTTTTCAAAAAGATCAATATAATCATCACCCTCCCTGCTGCCCTTTCTTAGAACACTTCATTGTCATTTGCATGAGTTTGCTAGGGCTGCCCTAACAATGTACCACAGATTGGGTGGCTTAGAGAACTTACACTTATTTTCTTACAATTCTGGAGGCCAGTGGTCCAAGATCAAGGTGTTGGTTTCCTCTGAAGCCTCTCTTCTTGGTGTACACATGGCTGTATTCTCTCCTTGTCTTCATGTAGTCGATGGTCTTCCATCTGCTTGTGTCTATGTCCTAATCTCCTCCTTTAGATCAGGGACAATGTGTCCCTATTCAGTCATATTGGATAAGGGCCCACCCTCATGACCTTTAAATATAGTCACATTCTGAAATAGTGCCTTGTCTCCCATTCATCTGGGAAAGGGTTATTCACCCAGCACGCCTCACATTCCAAAGACCACTTACCTTGGCAAGCTTTCGTGTGCCCAGGCATGTGGGTTCCCAGGCACCTCTCTTTTGAGCTCATGTGAAATCTCATGTTCTTATCAATCACTACACTTCATGCTCTATTTTATAATGACCAATTGACCCGTTGGTAACCACTACTGAGTATAAGCCACTGTGTCTGTGAGGAAGGCTCTTGAAAACCATAAAGTCTCTGAGACTCACAGAAATGCATTTTGAAATACAGCCTGCGAGAAAAGGCAGCCTGTGGGAAAGTGTGGTGAGTAGCTGAGCCTCCAGAGCTTCTGAAGCTGCCTGGCATTGGCCATTGCCTGATATCCATGAGCTTAAAAGCTACTGGGAACTCAATCATAATGTGGTATTTACATTCTTATAAATCCAAATTACGGCCTGGAAACCAACCAGCAAATTCATTTCTGAGTAAGAAAAACATATGAAAATCTTACATTATGTGGATACATGTCCAAAATATTACAAAGAATATCAGTTGCATTGGCATTCAAATATTAGTCTACTTATTCCAAATATGGTAGTGCTGTGATTATGTGATACACATGAAATAGACAAAATGATTGTTTACATTTTGTCGTCAGTTCTCTAATAGCAGTGTTTAAGTTTAGTGATTTTGTATTTTCTCTCATTTAGCTAGCTGTCATTCTCTCTAAAAAGCCTATTATAAATAGCCAGCCAAGCAAGAAATAATGCTTCAGAATGTTAAATTATCCATTTTCTTTTTAATATAGATATTCACCCTTCTGTCTTGGATAGAGTGACCTAAGCAGAGATGAGATATGTGGGATCATAATTAGAATAAAGAAATATTTATTTAAATTTATCACTAGAAGAAAGAGTCAAAGTTATCATCAACAAAGACAATCTTTTTTTAAGGTTGCACGTTTTTAGGAGCAAGTACATGGGCAAGAAGCCTTGGCTCCAACTCATTGTAAGACCAGAGATTTGGGAATTCTACCTGCCTCATGCTCACCTTCAGGGATGCTTGAATTTAAATTATTTTTTACCTTGCAAGTAATTCATGTTTGTTTTCAAAATTGGAATATAAAACAGAATTGGAATATAACCCAAAAACAAGTAATTAACTTTAAAAATATTTAAATAGGATTACACTGTATTTAATTTGCTTTTTATCATTCTGTATTCACAGATATACTTCTACAATATTGTTTCATTTTTAAAGCAATTTATCCTTTATTATATAATTTGCATGATCTCTGCACAACAGTATACACGTAGAATCTGAAAGTCTTTGTGTCCTTCACCTTAATCTCACTCCTCAGGTTTACATATTTTTAAAAATTGCCTTGATATTTTTAGATAGACATAATTTTAGAAAAATTTTAGATTTTCATAAAAGTAGCAATGATAGTTTGCAGAGTTCCCATATCCATTCACACAGTTCCTTCAATGTCCACACCTTACATTTCTGTGGCACATTTGTCAAAGGCCAAGAACCTGACATTGGTTCTTGAGTTAATTTCTATTAACTCAACTCCAAATTGTATCAGTTTTTCCATTAATGTCCTCTCTCTGTTCCAGGATCCAGCCCCAGGGTATCATACTGTGAGTTTTCATGTCTTTCCTGACTCCTGAATCTGTGACAGTTTCTCAGTCATTCCTTGTTTTTCATGACCTTGACAGTCTTGACGGGGCCTGGCCTGGGAGAATGCTTATTTTTAACCATATATTAATATTCTTCCATGTACGTGTGTTAAACATACTAAACATAATGAGCTGTAGAATTTTAATACAAATAAGACTTGTACTCAGGTTTTTTATATATGTATTTTCATTTGTGGATGTCAATTTACAGCAACAGCTTACTTTTAAAACAATTTTCACAGTATTCTATTATGTTGACTAAATGCTAATTTACTATCTAGTCTCAGATGACAGTATCTCCTTCTCGTTCTTTATTGAAATTACAAAGTATACTGCAATGAATCTCCTTGTTTCAAATCTGCAGCCATGTCATTGATAACTCTCTAAGTATAAAATATTAAAAGCTGTCAAATAATTTTTACTTTAAAAAGTGTCTATATGGTCCAATAGTGCTTCAGAAAGTTGTTGTGTATTTACAGCCCCAGCATTCAGGTTCGCAACTGCATATTGCCTGGCACTGCTTTCCAACAGCGAGTGTTGTTGTTTTTCATCTTTGACAACTTGATAGATGAGAAGTGGCTGACTACACGCGAGGCTGGATTTTCTTTATATTTATTAAGCTTGTCTATTTTTTTTCTTTTTCAAATATCCTGTTTACGGGTATAACAATATTGGGGTAGAGGGAGAAGGAGTGGACAGGTCATCTTTTATTTATAAGAATGCTTTCTGTTGATAAGATAGTAACCCTTTAACCTGATATATGGAAGTTACTTTTCCTAAAGTTATGTTCTCTTTATTCTTTCCATAGTATTTTTTAATATAAATTAAAGGAAGTTTTAATTTTATGCAATCAAAAAATTATTTTTCCCATTATAATCTTTGCTCTTGGTATGGTCATAAAGCCCTTTCCCACAACACAATTCTATTGCTATTCACCTGTATTATCTCCTGATATTTTCATTCTTCTTCCTTTCTTTAAATATTGAACCCATTTGGGGTTTATTTTGGTTTGAGATAGGGTTCTAACTTTGTTTTTCCAAATGCTTAACCAGCTGTCTCAACACCATTTAATGAACAGCCCAGCCTTTCCCTCATTGATTTGAGAGTCTATTTTGACACCCCATATTTAGGAACTGAAAGCAGACCACCTGTTAAGGATCCTGCAGATATTTCAAGCAAGAGAAAAAGGAATAGACAATAATTCTATTCAGTTCTCTCTCCATGACCATTTGCAGTTAAATTGTCATTTTTGCTGAAGAACACAGTCCAAGCAGAATACAGTGATACATTTCTATTTCTGCTCTGTCCAGAGTTGATATCGCTCTTGCTCCGTGCCTTCTATCCAGGAACAGAGAAACCTAAGCTGTATCAGAAAGCAGCTCAGGACTTCAGGCAACAACTATTTGCAAAACTACACATGTTTCCTGAAATGTATTCCAAGGTAGTAAAATTTCCACTTTTCTTATTTCTGTACAGAGAAACATCATTATTCCCCAAATTAAGAAATCCACCACACGTTACTAAATATGTAACAGTTAACAGGCTTAGTTCAAATTTCATTGAGTTATTTGAAAATTAAAATTCACCTCTCTGATAACTACCTAGAAGCCAGGCATTGGGCTAAAATTTTCAAGTTCCAGTCAGTTCTAAGGGGTAGGCACAATTATTGTTTTCCATTTTAGGGATAAGAAACAGAGGCATGGAGAGACTAAGTAATTTCTGACTGTAACACAATTCTAAATGGGTGGAGTGAGAATTCTAGCCCCTTCACAGCCTGTGCTGACAGCCATAAGTTTCATTTGAACCTGACAGTTGATACATTCCAGTGGTACCAATGTAAGTTTCTCTCCATGGCCTCTGATTCCTGGATTGAAAGATTTTAGTAACTATCACAACAATTTTCCCACTATTGTGATTTGTTTCACTCCTGAGGTATAATCTTTTTGGTTTGTGAAAGGAAATTAACAAGGACACTAGGTCTTGAGTTGGGGTGTAGGCTCAGTAAATTGCAATGCTAAGCCATTTCTCCTGCTGTGCAAAAATAATGTTGATAAAGCTCTACTATGTCCTAAAGGTTTATATCTGTTGTATTTCCTTCATGGATTGTACCATCTACCACAAATGATGGCAGCTGACACAGAACCAATGCCCATCTCCTTTCTTTCAGTTCTCTCTGTGTTCCTTTCTGTCAACTCACAGTGAGAGGTTTTGTGCGAATCATTACCTTTGCAGCTATTAATTTCCAAAAGATATCAATTACAATAGGACAGAATCATTTCATGCTCGGGATGCCTAAGCGATCTTTTCTGCACAACCCCTGGTCTTCTGGATTAGGAAACTGAAGAGTTTGTCAATTTTAATTATGTATACAAGGGCACGCAGCTGTTTAGTGGCAGCATCTGATGGAACTTGCAGATCTCCTGACCTCCACAGGCTTTGTTTGCTCTTTGTCCAACAGCTTGCTGCCTTCAGTTGTACAACAAATCTCGCTTTTTGATGATTTTTTTTTTTTTTTTGCAATCACTAGATGGCTGACTTAGGTTTCATGTAACCAAACACAGCTTGAAAGGGCTCTTCCCTATGCCACACAACGAAGTGCCTGTGAATGAGGCTGAAAAACACGTACCCGACATCAACCTCTTAATCTTTTCTCAGTATAAAGACATACAATTTATAGTGTTGCCCTTGCAATGCAGGGATCAGAGCCTAAATAGTTTGCAAGAACGTCTCCTAACTCCTTTTAATGGTCAGATGTCACAGATACTTTTTACAGGGCCTGCAAATCACAAATTCTTGCATATTCTGGTTGTCGCTACATTCGATCCATGCACGCTACAAAGTATGTTTTTAATTTTCTACATTAAAAAGCTATGTAAAAACTGCAGTTGGCTCACTCAGCATCCATTCCTAGCCCCTTCTTTCTTGCCATAATCTACTCTAAGGATCTGGAAAACTGAATACTTATTTCACAGCTTTCCTTGTAGCTTAGGGTGACCATATGGGATATAAGCAGAAGTCGCTTGAAGGAAGTATCTAGAAACAATACTGATCAAAAGGGGTACGGATGCAGATGGTGGGCTGTCAACCTCCTTCCAGCCTAGATTGCTTGTGTGTTATCTACAGGTGAAATAACTATCTTATGATGATGAAACAACAAATATGACAAGGAAAACCAAAATGGTCAGGGTGGCAGAATAAAAAGCTAGAAAGAGCTCACAACTCAGATGATATCATTAAGCAGTTGAAGCCATCTCTAAAAAATACACATACATTTATTGTTTTGTTTTAAATATAAAAGTATGATTTATTTTATTTTATATTTGAGTTGGAGTCTCACTCTGTCGCCCAGACTGGAGTGCAGTGGCCGCTCCCGGCCACCGCAGCCTCAACCTGCTGGGCTCCGGCGATCCTTCCGCCTCAGCCTTCCAAGTAGCTGGAACTACAGGTGCGCGCTACTACGCCCAGCTAATTTTTTGATTTATTGTAGAGATGAGGTCTCACTTGCCCAGGCGGGTCTCGAACCCGCGGGCTCAGGCAATCCACTCACCTCAGCCTCCCAAGGCGCGGGCTTACAGGCTGAGCCACCGAGCCCGGCTAAAAGTATGCTTTATTATAATGTATTTTGAAAACAAAAATACAAAGAGGAAAATTTTAAATAAATCATAATTCTAGTGCCTAATTTTCAAATGCTAATATTTTTGTGGGTTTTCTTAATATGCTATTTCTATGAACATTTTTACCTATTAAAATAGCATTAGTTTCTAAACTGCTGTGAAAAAAATACAAAATAAACTGATGTGTAATTTGACTTTTGTTTTTCACTTGATGACGAATGAGCATTTTTCCATAACATTAATTATTCTTGTACAACATAGTTTATGATAGTCACCTGGCATTCTATTATATGAATATGCTACTCTTTATTAACTAATTCTTCATTGTTAGAATATTTAGTTTTTCCATTATTAATACTTACATTATTAGCATTTTTACTCGTGAATCTTTATGTTAGTCTCTTTGTCCCCAGGATAAATTTCTCAAAATGGAATTATTTGGTCAAAAGGAATTATGGTCTTTGTGATGTCTGATATTTACTGGCAAAATTCCACCAAAAAGTTTGTATTAATTTGCTTCCCATTACAGCTGAGTTTATAAGTTAGACCCTAGCTCAGAGCACCCACCTAGAGCTTTGTTGCTTTCATTTTACTTGAAGGGCTAATTAATAGTCCAAAAAGGAACCAAATTAAACCAAACCAAAACCCCAAGGAATTAATTTTTCTAATTTTCATTTCTCTAATTACTTAAGAAGGTGAGCATTTTGCCATATTTTTTAGCTTCTTGCATTCCTTATGCAAATGATCTCTTTGGATCTTTCCCTAAATATTTTCAACTTACAGTAGTAATATTTCTCCTATTGATTTATAAGAATTACTTATATATTAAAGACAACCATCATTTGTGTTCAGAATGTTACAATTTTATTTCCACCCTAATTATATAATGTGCTTCTATTTTCTACTACATACAGTTTCACTTTTAAAATTAATTAATAAATTAATCTAATGGAATTAATTTTTGAGTACTGTCTGTGCGGAGATCAAATTCTGCTTTTTACAGTTGGCTAGACAATTTCTCAACACTATTGAGAAATTCTTACTGATTTTTAAGTGATTTTCATCAAATTGTAAGTGCTACAGCATTTAGCACTTTAATATTTTAGAATTTAAAATTATTATAGCTTGGACACCCACTTTTGGAAAGATGGAGTAGACACATTTTCTCCTACTTTTTCTGCTAGGTATAGCTAAAATTATGGATATTTTATATGTATAAAATAAACAAAAGCAGACTAAAAGTGGAGAGGAGTGGTCTGGCTAGGGATGTCAAGACCCAATGAATGCCACAGAGGTAAGTTCCTGGGGTTTTCTTTTGCCTCATATATCCCAGACTTGGACCTGAAGAAGCCAGCAATACAGAAACACTAATAGGTACATCAAAAACAAACAAACAAAAAATAATGAAAGCCTATTCTCTGTAGCCAAAAGGCTGAAAGAGAGGCAACCTTGAGAGACAGAAAACTTTCAGACCATAACTACTCACTCTAGGCAAATATTACAGAAAAAAAATTGCAGCTGTACCCTGCACTCTCCAGTAAAGACCAAGTGGAGAGGTCAGACACTCATCTTGCCAATCTGTAGCAAGATGCTCTAATATCCCTGCCAGGTGGTATCAAAAAAAAAAAAAAAAGCCTGGTACAGATCCAGAACTTTCATCCCCACCCAGTGGTATCATGGTCACCACCAATCTCTCTATGATGTCAGTGGAGGGCTTGTGAGAAGCAGTAATGAGGTGCCTTCCTTGCTGAAATAGTGTCAGAAAAGGCCTGGTGGGAATTTCATTTCCCACCTCCACCCAGCAATAACCAGGAACTTCCTCCCTTGGCCCCCAGGTATTAACAGAGATGAAACTAAATCTTTCAAGTCCACCTGGCAGAAATCCCCTTCACTCACTAAAGTGGTATCAGAGGAGGCCTGCTAAAACAGAATTTAAATATGATTCAGTGTTTTATAGCTTGATACACAAGATGTCCTAGTTTCAATTAAAAAAAAAATTGCTTACCATACCAAGAACAAAGGAAGTTTTAGCAAAAAAATAGAAAAAGAAAAATATTCAGCAAAGAAAAATATAAGACATAAAAAAGGGACCAAATGGAAATTTCAGAACTAAAATACAAAATAACCAAAGTAGACTGAACAAAAAAAATATATATATATAACAATTTGAATGACAGTAGATTTCTCATCAGAAATCACAAGAACGAGAAGGAAGTAGTGCAATATATTTCAAATGTTTAAAGAAAAAAAACTTATCAACCTGGAATTCTATATCCAGAGAAAATATCTTTCAGAAATAAAGATAAAATCAAGATATGAAATGAAGGGTAATTTGTCACCAGCAGACCTACCCTAAAAGAATGGCTCAAGGAAGATAACTAAAATAAAGGAAAACATACAAAAAAAACCCAAAAAACAAAAACAAACTCCTAGAAAATCAGGAAGAAATAAATTATACAAGAGAAAAAAGTAGGTAGGTACAATAGATTTTGTTTTTCCTCTTGATTTCTCTAAATTACGAAGCACAAAGCTGTTAACACCATCTAATGTACTTCTTAATGTATGTAAAGGAAATATCCAAGATAAGTATGAAGGCATGCCTCAAAGATATTTTGGATTTGGTTCCAGACCACTGCAAAATAAATAGACTATTCATTTTTCTCAGGTGTGCATGGGACATTCTTCAGAATAGCTTCACATGCTAAGCCACAAAACAAGTCTTCACAAATTTAAGAAGACTGAAATTATTCCAAGTATCTTTTCCAATCATAGTGGAATGAAACTAGAAATCAAAAAAATTCACAAACATGAAAATTAAACAACATACTCTTAAACAATTCTGGGGTCAGAAAAGAAATAAAAAGGAAATTAGAAACTATTTTGAGAAAGACACAAATAAAAATACAGCAAAACAAAACTTATGTGATGCAGCAAAAACAGTACTAAGAAGGAAGTGTAGAGCGATAAACATCTATGCCACAAAAGAAGAAAGATCTCAAGTAAAAAACTTAATTTTACCCCAACTAACTAGAACAAGAATAAACTAAACACAAAATTAGCAAAAGGAATAACATAATAAAGAACAAAGCAGAAATAAATGAAAGAGAGAATAAAAGACACTTTTAAAAAACTGACAAAACTATAGGTTACTGTTTTGAAAAGCTAAACAAAACTGACAAACTTTTAACAAGACTAAGCAAAAAAGAAAACTCAAATAAAAATATTAGAAATGAAAGGGAAGATATTAGAAGACCATTGAAAGATGACTTGATAAAGAAAATGTGATACATATACATGATGGAGTACTATGCAGCCACAAAGAACAACAAAAGCACGTTGGAGATCATCATTCTAAGTGTGCTATAACAGAAACAAAAAACTGAATACTGCATGTTCTCAAACATAAATGGGCACTAAACATTGAGTTCAGAGGCACAAGGGCAGGAAAAACAGATGCTGGACATTGCTAAAGGACAGAGGGAGGAAAGGGAAAAAAGGGATACACTACCACCCACTGGATGCCATGTCCACTACTAGGGGAAGAGAGGGCTTGCGGGGGAGAGAGGGCTTGCTAGAAGAAGCCCAAACCTTGCCTTCACGCAATATACTTATGTAGGAAACCTTCACATGTACTCTACAACTCTAAAATAAAAAACAAGAAAGGGAAGATATTACAAAAGATCTCTCATGGAGACGAATCATAAGAAACTAATATAAATAATTATACAAGTTCTGACAATTAAGTCCGTGAACTCATCCTAGAAAAAGTACTACATACCTCATTGCTGAATGTCACTACAGTTACCTTTGAAGTATTTCCCTTGGGAAGCTATACACCAATGACAGCACCTAGTCTACCTGTCAAAGCAAGTTTGGAACTCTTTTTTCTGGAATGTCCATCAGAGCTGCTATTGTATTACCCTTGATGTCCTGAATGTCACCAAAATGTCTTCCTTTCAAAATTTTCTTTACCTTTGGGTAAAGGAAAAAGTCATCGGGGGCCAGATCAGGTGAGTAGGGAGGGTGTTCCGATATAGTTATTTGAGTACTGGCTAAAAACTCCCCCCACAGACAGTGCTGTGTGAGCTGGTGCCTTGTTGTGATGCAATAACTCCTTTGGGACCATTTTTTGCACACACCTTTCTCATGCCAAGATTTTCAGTTAAGATTTTCCCATTTCTTTATGGATGCTTATTTGGTCTGCTGTGCTTCTCACAGTCAGCTGACAATTTTGATGCACAATTCAACAATTTTTTGCAATGTTTTAATCAGCTCTGCTCACTACTGGCCATTCTGACCTCTCTTCATCAGTGACGATTTCGGCCCCCTCAGAAAAACATTTAATCCATCTGTACACTGCCATTTTCTTCATGGCATTATCCCCATAAATTT
>CAUYQG010260608.1:0-21201 GCA_963574415.1 Tarsius wallacei | reverse complement strand
AGGAAATATGGAAGTGTAGATGCCTCTCCAACATATTAATTTCATTTCCTTTGGATATATATCCCGTGGTGGGGATTGCTGGATCATATGATAGATCTATTTTTAATTTTTGAGGAACTTCCATACTGTTTTCCATAATGGCTTATTTACATTTCTACCAATAGTGTATGAGAATTATGACCCTTCTCACCATAGAATATTTTTGTAGTTTTTATGTGGGGATAAAAGTAGCTATTATTTCTAGTTTTAACTTCTCAACAGACCATGAAAAGGCACAGTACATTAATTTACACTTAAGTGACATAAACTCAAATAATTCTGAGGTTAAAAATTGTTGCTTGTTAATTGCATAATGTCATTTAGTTTTTTTATGAGAAGAGATTTTATCTTTCTAAAACATTGACAATAACTTTACTTTTTCTGCCTTATTTTTTGCATGTTATTGAACATTGTTTCCCTTTTTCTGATGTAAGAGCAGGATGAAAATTTGCTTCTTGGATTCAAATGAACTAACTCTGGAGGATTGATATCAAAAATAAAGATTTTTTGTAACAAGAATCTAAAATTCTGCTTATTTATTTTGAGTACTAAAATTTCTACTTAAAATTACACAAGCAACATGAGCTTCTTGAACAATATCATCAGTGGAATAATACCAATAAGAAAGGAATAAAAATAAATGAAATGTAAAATCACCTGTTATTTTTTTCCAATTTAGAGGAAGCTACTCATCACTGTGTACAAATAAGTTGTTTTAGCCCAGAAGTGACACAATTCCCAATTACAAGTGATTTAAACTTGTAGATAGGTGGGCATGTTGGTGGTTACTGAGAAGATTTGTTCTTGTGCTGCTTGAACACATCAGAGCACCTGGCAGCTGCTCCACACTTCTCTTAGCTTTCCATCCAGGGTTACACGATGGTTGCTACGATTCCAAATCAGTTCTCACATAACAAAAAAATCTCTAAATATGAAAAAGAAAGGGGAAAGAGTTTTGCCTAACATGTTTATACTTTTTTATTATACTAAAAGTCTTCACCAAGAGCCTCCAGCAGACTCTTTCTTAGCTCATTGGCTAAAACTGGTTAATGTACTCACTGGTAAGTCAATCACCAGCAAAGATAAATAAAATTACCATATTAGGTTTTGATTTGTCATGATTCATGCCTTAGGACTGGGTACTTTCTGTCTGATTCTGAAAAAAATTGAGGCTCTTGTAGCAAGGAGGAATGGGATAATGGTTATTGAGTAGATAACCAATAATACCTGCTGTATACTATCTTATTAAATTTTGTTCTTGGATAACTGTGACAAGAGGTTGGTGTTTCAACTATATTCTGCAGTATGTGGTTTTAAGTGGTAACAAATAGGGAAATATACTAATATATTATTTGCAGCAAGTCAAAATTGATTTCAGTTTTTTTATATTCTGTTTCCTAGAACAGTTTTGGAATAGGCTGATTTTTGTAATTCTTATGAGTAGTCATTAAATATTTATTTTTGGAATAAACAGCTGGGTAGCAGTATAACATATATTGTGAAAATCAGAAATGAATGGCCTTAGAACAAAGTGTATACATCAAAGTAAAATAATGCGACTTCTGCAACAAGCTGTTGAGGGGAAAAAAGGTGCAAATGTTTGAAAAATGAATGGTAAACACCTGTGCTGAATAAATTATCCAGCTGGTTGGCAGTTTTTCATTTGACTCATCTAAAAGACTGACTATTACAAGGCATTAATAAGATACATTCACTTGGAGGTGTTTCTTTGTTAGTACTGTTAATTGATAAGTGGTACTAGATAATACCAGAATTTATACTCCCCAACTCTCAGTGTTACATGCAGATTTTGGAAAAAAAATACTTATACAAAGCAGTATTCAGTTGTTTTAGTTAGGTAAAAATTACCTAAAAAATATTGTTATACTATATTGTAAATGGCCTTTGGAATTCAAATTAACAATGTAAATGACATTTAATTTGTGAAATCTATTTTGATAGTGAGACTTTTAATAAACACTAATAATGCAGATTGTTTTCCTTAACAGATGGTCCTTGGCTTCTGAAGGTTTGACTTACAATATCTCAGCCTTGCAGCGTGTTTATTGGGGTATAAAATACACTTTGACTTGCTATGTTTTCAACTTATGATGATTTTATCAGTATGTGGCCCCATCATAAGTTGAGAAGTGTCTGTATAAAAATTGTTGTAATATTTTATAACTCAGAGGTGCTTTTGAAGGCTTATAATTCAGCCACATTATTTTTTAATTGGCAAATGTGTCTTTATAATTTTCAAATATGTTTAAATTATTAAATTAATATAATTGAGCTATTATTTAATTCTGATGTTTTCTTTGAAAGTTTGAATATCTTTTAAAGATGATATCTTTTACCACAGTATACAGTTTTAAATCTGGGGGAAGATAGCCCTTTCTGATGAACAGAATTTTGCTTAAGTGGAGTTTTCTTGTATACCTTATATAAAAGTTAATGCCTTCTCATTAGGTATTAACTTCAACCTTGACAGAACTCCAAAAATATGGTAGTTGTTTTCAATGGAAAGTGAGGACAATATTGTGTTTCTTTTTCTTTCTTTTTTTTCTTCTGAGTTGGATCTCACTCTGCTGCCCAGGCTGAGAGTAGTGGCATAATCATTGCAACTCACTGCAACCTCAAGCTCCTGGGCACAAGTAATCTTCTCGCCTCAACCTCCTGAGAAGCTGGGACTACAGGCACACACCACCATACCAGGCTAATTTTTATTTTTTATTTTTTGTAGAGATGGGGGTCTCACTATGTTGCCTGGGCTAATATTGTGTTTCTATTGCTTGTGTTTTCTGCAGGGCTAGTAATTTCACCAAATTATGATGTTGAGAACAGTATAGCAAAAGTTTGTGGTTGTAGAAGAATTTCCCAAATAATAATTTCTTTTCTTACACATTACCTTTCGTTAAGTATTATGGCTTATTATCTTCCATATTGTCTAGCATTGGTAATGCATTACATTCAAGCCCTCTTTTGCAGAATGTAACAGACAGATCCACACACTAGATCAGTTGCTGTGCTGTTTCTGTGGTGTCATCATTATGATCTGTAATAAGAGAGGTTGCCATCTGTTTTATCTGTAAAGTGTAATGAATTATTCTGTTATTTCTTATTTTACAACTTAAGCATAAAATTTTTGCTGAAAGTTGTCACCTTAGATTCCTCATGGAACACACTTAAGTTTTGGTTTTCAAAATAATGAAAGTCAATACAAAGTATGAGCAATTCTGTAGAAAATATACAAATCGCATTTTACATTATTACCCTTCATTTTTAATGTTTGTTAATAGCAGTGATGCTATTGTGCCTTTATGTAGCCAAAGAACTTTCGTCATGGGAATGCAGAAAACCTAAGTATCTTTGTCTTGAGTTGCCTTTTTACCTGTGGGCAGTTTAATAATATCTTATATTTAATATATCATATTTGATTAAATCTTTTAGTGTTTATAAGCTACTTTTCGCGTATATGAGCTAATTTATCTCACAACAGTCTTATGAAAGGTAAGGCAGGTAGACTGATCCCTGTTTTACTGGTGGGGAATCTGAAAGATTAAGTGATTTGGCAAATATCTCTGAATATATCTAGGGTTAGAACTTGGTTGCTTTCTCCACTTTAGTTTTCTAGATCTGAAAACTACTGTTGTAGCATTAATGATAGCAATTTGTTTTTTCATTTAACAGTAAATATGTCATTTTATTTCTTGACATATGAGTACTATTTTATTGTCATTTTTCCCTTTTTTGTTGTGTTTATTGTATTAATTTTATTTTTTATTTTTAGTTTTGAGAATACGGTTTATTTAAAAGTAAATTAGAGAGACAGAAAGAGAAGATTCACCTCCCCAAGGTGGCAGAGGGGACCAAAGCCAGGAAGCATGGCAACAGCCATAGCTCAAAGAACACATGGTCACACCAGAGTCTAGCAAAGCAGTGGCCTATTGTGTTGATTTTAATAAGCCATCTTTTTTTCACTGAACCCAGACTTTTGAATTTACAATATAATGTTTTTCCATGACCTAATTTTTTTGTGTGTTTTCTGCAATGTATTTGATTCATATTTGAAACAAAAATATCCTTTGCATGTATAAACCATTTATTCATCAGGCATTTATTAGATACATCATCTACAGAGCATTGCAGTAGGTGTTGTGTGGGGCACAGAAGAAGTGGTGTTAGGGTCTTCCCTAAAGTGAATGAAAGTCTAGTTCAGAAGATAAAGCATATACTGGACAACTAAACTATTAAAAAAGGAATTGATAAATAAATGCAAGGTAAACTCTATATATGTACTGGGGGAGCATGAAATAATAGACTGATGAGAGTGGGTGGGTTAAGGAAGACTTCTTGGAAGTGAAATTTAAATTTTTCTTAAAATAGTTAAAGTATATTTGGAAATGGGGGAATTGTGATATGAGGAATGGGAAGAATAACCCAGAGGAAACAAATGCTATAGGCTAAAATATGAAGATTAGAGTTGATAAATTGGGAATTGGAGATGCCATGTTGGAAAGTAGGTGGAGATGGAACTAGAAAATTAGTAAGTAAAGAAGGTGATTTGGTTTAGAGACAGGAAGAGGAAGATTTTTATGGGATGGGTTTAGATTTGATATAAGAGCTACTGTTAATTCTTGAACAATCAACTGGCAGATGTTTACTTGCCAGGACCTGTCACATACAAGGCATTTTACTAGGTACTGAGCAGTAGGGCAATTCAATGAAAATAGTGGATTCTGTGGAGAATAAAATATCATGAAGAAATTAATGATGCAGGTAGACTGAATGAGAGCTTGACAATAATGGTCTGAGAATGTTAACCCTAGTAATTACTTTGATGGGGCTTCCAATAGAGTAATAAGTACCAATACTAAAACAATGTATGACTGGAAAGAATATAGAAAGATTTTGTTAGATAACTGTTTTGGAAAACATTCTCAAACCTTGTTTTTCCTCTACTCTCACATCAAAACAGTCAACACGGAAGACTTCTGTGACCAAATGTGTGGGTTTTTTTCCCCCACTGACAAGCAGTGGGTACCAACTTGGCACCCTCCAATTTTATACCTACATTGTCTGCCTGGAGATAGTGTCAGATCCCACAAGTTGAGGGCTCAGTCCCCAAGACTGCTTCCCCTACAACTTTAGACAGTAGTTGCAAGTTCAAACCTAGACAACTACTGACCAAACTGCTTCAAGTTGGGGTTCCCATGGACCCCTCTTTGGGTTTGATTAACTTGCTGGAGTGGCTCACAAAACTCAAGGACACACTTGCTTACTTTTACTGGTTTATTGTAAAGGTTATTATAAAGGATACAGATGAAGAGATGTGTGGGGTGAGGTATGGAGGAAAGGGCATGGAGCTTCCTGCCCTTCCTGGGCATGCCATCCTTCAGGAACCTCTGTTCATCTATCTGAAAGCTCTGAACCCTGTTCGTTTGGGTTTTTATGAGGGTTTCATTATGTAGACATGATTGATTAAACCGTTGACCACTGGTAATCAACTTGATCTTCAGCCCCTCTCCCCTCCCTAGAGGTTGAGTGGTAGGGCTAAAACTCCCAAACCTTTAATCATGCCTTTGTCTTTCTGAAGACCAGCCCCACTCTAAAGCTATTAGTCTACATCAGCATACAAAAAGACAGCACTTTGGGGATGAAGACCAAATGTATATTTCACAGTATCACTATACCACATTGTGATAGGCCAACTTAGACTTTTCAGAGCGTATTTTTTCCCCTTTACTGAAGGTACCTCTGTCATACTACCAAGTCAAGAACTCAATAATAATCATCTTTGATAACTACTAGTGTTGATCATTTGCTGTGTCCCAGGAAATGTGCCAAGTTCTTTGCATGCAATACCTCATTTAGTCTTCAAAACAACCTTGAGAGGTAGGTAGGAGTACCTCTATGCTATAGATGAGTAATTTAGGTGGTCTCAGAGAGAATGAGTTCTAAGTTCACAGAGCTAACTAGTCAGTCATAGGGTCAAAGTTTGAACCCAGATGTGTTATTTCTGAAGGCTGTGTTCTTAACCAATTTATTGATTTGCTTCTAAAGTACAATTCCCCAGTCTGCCTTAAATTCTCAGAAATGTACATGTGACATGAAATCTTGATGTGTATTTTTCGCATCTTAATTATGTTTCATATTGTACTGAAACCTTAACAGATAAATGTCTAATGTCTGGTTCAGCCACATAAGGCAAAACGTACACTAAACTTGATTAAAAGGGGTAAAGAAATAAAAATTGCCTGGCCGGATGTGGTGGCTCACACATGTAATCCCAGCACTTTGGGAGGCTGAGGCAAGAGGATTGTCTGAGCCCAGGGGTTTGAGACCAGTCTGGGCAACTTGGCGAGATCTCATCTTTACAATAAATTTTAAAAGCCAGGTGTGCTGGCGCGGGCCTGTAGTTCCAGCTACTTGGAAGGCTGAGGTGGAAGGATCACCTGAGCCCAGTAGGTTGAGGCTGCGGTGGCTGTGGGCGTGCCACAGCATCCAGCCTGGATGACAGAGTGAGACTCCAACTCAAAAAAAAAAAGAAAGGAAGAAAAATTGCCATGAAAATTAAAGCAATATAAAAATGTAGTGAAGTACAATTATCAAAAACATAGTGTTGATTATTATAATTTCTTATTAGTCAGGATTTGCATGAAGATGTCGAAGAAGCTGGCGCATTGCAGAAAAATCATGCCTCTGTGACATCTGCAAACTCCTCAGAAGCTGCAGATTCTTCCTGCCTGCCTACAGAAGATGAGTCATTAGGCTCTGGTAACTGTGAAATGCCTGCAGAGCAAACTCCAAACAGTGCTCCAGAGAGTGCTCTAGAAGTAAATGGCGATAAAGCGATAGGGGAGAAAGAACATCATTGTGATAATAAAACGTGTGTACCATCAACTTCAGGAGAGGAAACAAGTGAAAATGTGCCTACAGCAAAAGATATTGTAGAGCAACCAAAGAAAAATAGGATTACTTACTCGCAAATTATTAAAGAAGGCAGGAGATTTAATATTGACTTAGTATCAAAAGTAAGTACTAACTTCTAGTTGATTGAAAATAGCATCTGAGTCTGTAAACCCAATTTTTATAATTTTATTTTCTGAATCGCAGGGTATTATTTTTATAAAGAGATAGTAGCCAGAAGTTTATAATTCATTTAAAATATTCCTTAAATACAGATTAAAAACACATTAAAATGCTTCTAATGTGTTTTTAGTCTATACTAAGAGTACTTTTGTACTTAAAGAATACTTCTGTACTAGAGCACATAGTACATCCTAATAGTCTCCTAACACATGGACACTGTGAGTTCTTTTGAAAGAAAAATTCTAAGTCAATTTACGTAAACTCTGTTAGCCTTTATATATAGTAACTATTTTGACATCTGTATGATTGATGACTATACTAAACAAATCAGTGCATTTTTAAAAATCATATGTTCAGGTATGAAGGGCTTGGAGGATAATTTAACAGTGGAAAGCAGGAAGGCTGGGAAGAATGCTATTGTCTTTGACTGTGTTTCTATCCTTGGGTCTTAGAAGAGTACAATGTTGCACTGGGTTTATAGGAAGCAAGACTTCCCATAAGGAAGGCCTCTGGGTTTCAGAAGGTTACAGTTGCACTGGATTTATATAGGAAGCAAGACTATTTTAGTGCAAAAGAATAGAAAACCAGTAAGATAAAGGATCATGGCTTTAGAGGGTTGCATTGTAGGACTGGGTAAAAGTAGAGAAAAGCAGAGCAGATCCCATAAATTGAGGGCCAACAATAAGAAATTGAGAAGTAGGAGAGTGAATAACATCAGACTTGCCTCAAAACTAGGCTTTTCATTTTAATGTACTTTTTTCAAGTTCCAAGTGATAGGGGATAGAGAGGGACCAAAGCATGCCCCTCACATTTTGCTGATGTAATTCCATATTGTTATACTCTTCACTTTGAACTTGATGCCTAAAAATATTGATATCTTCTTACCCATTTTCCTTTCTATCAAATAGCACTCTGTGTCTGATTCTGTCGTGGTCTGAGTTGCCTGTTGCATTGGTTCTACTCTGTATTTTTGATCCTGCCATGTTTTGAAATCTGTCCCTTTTCCCACCTTGGCTGTTTGTCTCTGGATGGAAGTTTAATTCTTTTTTAAATTTTTTTTTTGAGTTGGAGTTTCACTCTGTCACCCAGGCTGGAGTGCAGTGGCACGCTTATGGCCACTGCGGCCTCGACCTGCTGGGCTCAGGTGATTCTTCTGCCTCAGCCTTCCAAGTAGCTGGAACTACAGGCGCGCACCACCACATCCAGCTAATTTTTTGATTTATTGTAGAGACAAGGTCTCGCCAAGTTGCCCAGGCTGGTCATGAACCCCTGGGCTCAGGCGATCCTCTCGCCTTGGCCTCCCAAAGTGTTGGGATTACAGGCATGAGCCACTGCGCCTGGCTGGAAGTTTAATTCTAGCTCACTGATAACCTTCCTGTTTTTATGAGCAGTACTCTATAAAATAAGTTAAACGAAACAAAACAAAAAAATAGAAATAGTAAAATAACAAATGGACTTTGTTCTGAAAATTCCATTTTGAATTAGTTACTTGGAATTTGGAATACTTTATGTAAATGATGATATAAGTGTGGTTAATAATCAAGGTTATTTCAGTATATGCCTCTAAGAAATCTGCACTTGTACCCCCAAATGTGTGTGTGTGTGTGTGTCTGTGTGTGTGTGTGTGTGTATGTATACATATATTTCAGCTAACATAAAGGTTCGAGACTTTTATGAATTAGCTTTGATACATATGTAATACACACACACACACACAAACATACACACATATATAAAGAATCAAAGCTATTTCATAGACGCTTCAGACCTTTATGTTAGCTGAAATATAGTATATATCTTGCAAAAAAAAATGGCACATTTAGTGTCTTTTAAAAAATAAGTTAGTCATTTAATGAACATTCATTTAGTGCCCACTGAATGAAAAGCAGTGTATTTCATGTTATTAAGGGCAGTTAGTCACTCTTTGGAAATTTAATCCATTCTAATAATTGCAGTTATCACATCTAAGTTTAGAATGATTGCCAAATATCTATTTTAAGCCCTAACTCTTTCCTACAGTCTAGTTTGATGTCTCCCAACTACTTGACACTTCTACATGGATTCCATCTCAAAGGCATCATGGTGTAATTACTTAACGGCTACCGTGGGCTTTACAGTTTGCAAAACATATCCATGTATGATAGCCTTTAAAAAAGTATTAGCTCAGGGTATGTTAGTTAAATAAAATACATACAGTTTTACACTGCTCAAACTCATAGAGAAAATAATCAAAGATGCAGCCTTTACATTTAAAACTCATTTCTTTTGTTTTTAAATATGGAATGCTTCATAAATTTGCATGTCATCCTTGTGCAGAGGCCATGCTGACCTTCTTTGTATCATTCCAATTTTAGTATATGTGCTGCTGTAGCAAGCACTAAAACTCATTTCTATAATTATGGAAACAACATGCCAACTGAAGCAAAAATTGTTAATTATTAAATCTAATTCCATTACTTTTTTATCAAATTGAAGTGTCCTCTAGCCTCTCATCACTGTGAAATTGCTGTAGTAGATTACTTAGAGGGTGGTGAAAAAAAGGCTTAGGTTTAAAAATGGTATACATTCATTATTTTTGAGTTTCAAAAGCCATAGCCTAGTTCAGTTTTAATTGAAATTTGTTTTCATGTTTCAATGATATCTTAAAAGCATTTTCATTTTTTATTTATTTAGATTTTTGTTACTTTATTATAGAGATGTGTGGTAAAAGTGAGGATTAACTACATAGTAAGGATTAACTACATAAGTAGGCTGCATGCAGCTGAAGTTTGGGCTTTTAGCTGGCACTCACTACCCATGTAGACGAAGATTAAATGCATTATTTTTAAGCTGGCGTTAAATCTTAAACTTTATTAAATCTTATTAAATAAAAACACATGTTTTGTATATTAATATTTATGAAAATATTATGGTTGTTGAGGGATCCTTAATTTCAAATGTTTATGTTTTTAAACAAATGAGGTTTTCAAAGTACCTACTTTTTATTATTATATTATTATTATTTTTTATTATAAAGATGTGGGGTACAATTCAGGGTTAAGTATACAAATGTTGATTATGCAGGTACCCTTGTTGATGAGGTTTGCCCTTCCCTCCCCTAGCAGTTTCCTTCAACTGCCAAACCCACCCCACCTACCCTGATAGTTTCCCACTGGGGATGCCTATTTTGCCAATCCCTTTCTTTTCTTTTTTTTTTTTTTGAGTTGGAGTCTCCGTCGCCCAGACTGGAGTGCAGTGGCCGCTCCCGGCCACCGCAGCCTCGACCTGCTGGGCTCCGGCGATCCTTCCGCCTCAGCCTTCCAAGTAGCTGGAACTACAGGCGTGCACTACCATGTCCGGCTAATTTTTTGATTTATGGTAGAGATGAGGTCTGGCCAAGTTGCCCAGGCGGGTCTCGAACCCTCGGGCTCAGGCAATCCACTCACCTCAGCCTCCCAAGGCACAGGATTACAGGCTGAGCCACCGAGCCTGGCATATTTATTCTTATGCTTAAATTTCTGTCACCTTCAAAGTACTCTCTGTTTAATGCAATACACCTATCAAGACGCATTTTCCACTGCTCAACACAGTTTTTGAACATATCAATTTTGATGCCTTTTAGTGCTTCTGCCGATTTTTGTTTCACCTCCTCCACATTGACAGAACGTTTTTCTTTGAGGATTTATGTCATCTGGGGATACAAAAAAAAGTCACTTGGAGTGAGATTGGGTGAATAGGGAGGGTAGGGCAGGAGGGTCTGAACACCCAGCGCAGTGTGGGCACATGTACTGTCATGGTAGAAGAACCAGTCACCTGTTTGCCACAATTTGGGACATTCCTTCTGCAAATCATGATGCAACATTTTGATCCAGTTGTGATCCAGAGAAACAAATTCCAAGTGTACTACAAGGGGCCCACCCTCCAAAAGATAATTCCAGTTTTTTTGGGTTCCCCCCTCATAGAGACCAGACATCTTGAGACACACACCTACAAACAGAGGAGAGACCTCATAACCTGAGAAGAATACTCACAAACAAATGAGAGTCATATCCGGCAATATATACCCACAATCAAACTAGAGATCTCACATGCTAAGAAAAAGAGCCAGAAACAGATTCTAGACTTGTGATCTTGCAACACACAACCATCAGAGAGTTTGTATTCTGAGACATAACCCCAAACAGGTCAAAGGTTTTTCAAACCAAGGGAAATAACCCACAAAGAGCTTAATAACTTCAAAGCCTAGACACATACACACCTCAACATATCACACATACCAGGGGTGCTAAAACATGTATATATATGTTAAGAGATGTTATCTATGTATTACTTTTTTTAAAAATTGGAGTCTCACTCCTTCACCCAGGCTGGAGTGCAGTGGCATGCTCACAGCCACTCCAGCCTTGACCCGCTGGGCTCCGGCAATCCTTCTGCCTCAGCCTTCCCAGTAGCTGGAACTACGGACGCGCGCTACCACACCCAGCTATTTTTTATTTTATTGTAGAGATGAGGTCTTGCCAAGTTGCCCGGGCTGGTCTCGAACCCTCGGGCTCAGGCAATCCACTCGCCTTGGCCTCCCAAAATGCTGGGATTACAGGTTGAGCCACTGAGCCCGGCCTATGTATTACTTTTCAAAGTACTTTTCAGAAGTGTCTGGATGCTAATGGTAACCACTTTGAGCACCTCTTGTAATTACAGAAGTCAAACGTGACTTGTATTCATCTTACAATTTTAATACTTTTTTTTCCTTTCTTAAAATGTATATATAAGCCAGGCTTGGTGGCTCAGCCTGTAATCCCACGCTTTGGGAGGCTGAGGTGAGTGGATTGCCTGAGCCCGCGGGTTCGAGACACGCCTGGGCAACTTGGCGAGACCTTATCTCTACAATAAGTTAAAAAATCAGCCGGGCATGGTAGCGCATGCCTGTATTTCCGGCTACTCGGGAGGCTGAGGCGGAAGGATCGCCGGAGCCCAGCAGGTCGAGGCTGCAGTTGGCTGGGAGCGGCCACTGCACTCCAGTCTGGGCAACAGAGTGAGACTCCAACTCAAAAAAAAAAAAGTATATATATATATTTTTAGCTTGCTCTCTCTTTCTCTCTCCATATATATCACAAAGAAACCAGAATTATTTTTTGGAGGGCAGGTCCCTTGTAATACAGGCTTCTCCTACTAGGTAAGTGTTCTAGGAACCCATAAGCACTAGTGTACCAGCTAACGTTGCTGTGATAGGCTGCATTTGACTTCAGTGAATTTTTCTTGGAGATTCTTCCAATGCATTTGCCCATTTCAGTGTTCAATGGTTTTTGACCAATAATGGCATGACCCCCGTGCTCCACCCTCCACCCTTTTCACTCGTTCTCACCCTGAGTGACTTTTTTTTTGTTTCCCCCAATGAAAAACACCCTCAAAGGGAAATGTTTGTGGAAGAGGCGAAACAAAAAATGGCAGAAACCCTAAGAGACATCAAAATTGACAAGTTCAAAAACTGTTTTGAGCAGTGGAAAAAGCATCTTGATAGGTGTAGTGCATCAAATGGAGAGTACTTTGAAGATGACTGAAGTTTAAACAGGTAAGAATAAATACACAATTTTTTATAAATAAATTATGGGTTTTTTGGGTCCTCCCTAGTAAATACAGTTGACCCCCAGATTCAACCTACCATGGATCAAACACCTTTGGAAAAAAACCAGTAAATAATACAATAAAAATAATATAAATTTAAAACAAATAAATTAAATGATGACTATTTACGTAGCATTGTATCGGGTATTATAAGTAATCTAGAGATGATGTAAAGTATACAAGACAGCCTGAGAAACATAGCAAGACACCCATCTCTACAAAAAATAAAATTAATTAATTGTACATAGTGGTGCTCGCCTGTGGTTCTAGCTACTTGGAAAGCTGAGTGGTAGAGTCCCAGGAATTCAAGGTTATAATGAGGTATGATTGCACCACTGCACTCCAGCCTGAATGATAGAGCAACACCTTGCCTCTATAAATAAACAAATAAATAAATAAAACAGGAAGATGTGCTTAGGTTACTTGCAAATACTACAACATTTTATATAAGGGACTGAGCATCCTTGGATTTTGATATCCACAGTGTCCTAGAACTAATTCCCCGTAGATTCTGAGGGATGACTGTATGTGATACCTATCTATCTCTCTAGCTATATGCAAAACACACACACACACACACACACACACACACACACACACACACACTTGGAAATACACTCAAAAAGCCTCAGAGATCTGATGACCTAGAACATGCATGTCCCAACAGCTCAGAGAACTCACATCCTGGGATGTAAACCCATAAAGAGTTCAGAGACCAATCATTTCCTAGGTCATGTTTTTACAAATAGATCAGAAAACTCAGATCCTGGGAGAATACCCTCAACACAGGTCCAAGACTTCACACTCTGGTTCACTCACCAGTGAATACATCAGATATTTCACACCATAAGACACCACCCATAAATGGATAAGGGAATTCACATCCTGGGACATACACCAACAGACAGGTCAGAGACATTACACCTGGAAATGTACTCACAAACATCAAAGGCTTCAGGCCATCGGACCTACCACCACAAAGAGTTCACAAACTTCTTATCCTGGATATACATACCCAACCAGATCAGAGACCACACGGCCTAGGGCATGGACCCAGAAATAGATCACAGAATTCACATTCTGGAACACACACCCTTAAAGAGGTTACAGACCTTACATCCTAGTTCATTTGCCTGCAAATAGATGAGAGAATGTACAACATCAGACACACCCCCACAAGTATGTCAAGGAGTTCACAACCTGGGATATATACCAACAAAGAGGTAACAGACCTCATGACCTGAACATATAGCCACAAACAGATCAGAGACCTCAAATGTCACAAATAGTTCAGAGCCCTCACACTATGTGCCATACAGCATCAAGCAGATCAGGGAGCCGAAATCCCAAGGTATGTACCAACAAACAGATTAGGGGCCTCACAACCTGCACATGAACCCACAAAGAGACCACAGACTTCGAACTCTGCAACACATATTTACGAACAGATCAGAAACCTCACGCCCTGAGTCATACACACCAAACCGATCAGAAGGTTCACATCCTAGGATATACTCCACAAACAATGCAGAGACCATGCACACCAGAAACATACACTCACAAACAGATTGGAGGTCTCAAATCCTGCAACTACAACCCCAATAAAGTCAGAGGCCTCACAGGCAGGAAAACAGCAGAAACAGATCATAGATCTGACATCTTGTTACATAGACCTAGGAACAGATCAGAGAGTTCATGTGCTGGGAAATTAACCAGCAAACAAATCAGAGGCCTCAACTCTGAGACACATCCACAAAGAGCTCAGAAACCTCACACCCTGGCCATACAAACTGAAACAGATCAGACACCTAACATCCTGGTACATATGTAACCAAACAAATCAGAAACCTCATTATCATAGGATATACTCTCAAAACAGATGAGAAACTTAACAACCTGGAATATAATCTACAAATATATCAGACCTCACATACTGGAATGTACTCCCGGAAATCATCTCCGAGATGTCACGTCCTAGGACATGCACACACAAATAGCTCAGAGACCACAGATTCTGGAACACACACCCTCAGAACATTCAGAGACCTCTCAATGTGGTTCATACACCTGCACACTGATCGCATACTTCTACCATCAGACATACACTCACAAACAGATCATGGAGTCACATCCTGGGAAGTGCACCAACAGACACAGAGAATGCAGCTGTAACAAATCACAATCTTAGTGTCAGAAAACAACACAAATTTATTATCTTACCTTCTGCAGGTCAGAAGTCAAAAATGGGTTTCAAAGGGGCTAAAATCAAGGTGCTGGCAGAGTTGCGCTGCTCCTGGAGGCTCTAGGGGAGACTCTGTTCCCTTGCCTTTTCCAGGTTCTAGCATTGCTTATATTCCTTGGCTTGTAGCCCCTTCCTCCATCTTCAAAGCCAGGTGCATTCATTTCATCTTCAAATCTCTCTCTCTCTCTCTGATGTCTCCTCTTCTCTGACTCAGAGACTGTCCTGCGTCTCTCCTCTAAGGACCCTGGTTATTATTACATGGGGCTCATCTGAGAAATCCAGGATCCTCTCCCCAATCTCAAGACAATTACTTAATCAAATCTGCAAAGGACCTTTTAACCTGTAAGGTCACATATTCACATGTTCCAGGGATTAGGAGGTGGTCATCTTTCAAGCACCTTCACTCCACCAACTCAAGATATACAACCACAGCAGTTAAAAACATCACTCCTGGCCAGGCGTGGTGGCTCAACCTGTAATCCCAGTGCTCTTTGGGAGGCCAAGGAGAGAGGATTGCCTGAGCCCGGGGGTTCAAGACCAGCCTGGGCAACTTGGCAAGAAGTCGTCCCTACGATAAATCACAAAAACTAGCCAGTCGTGGTGTCGTGCGTCTGTAGTTCCAGCTGCTTGGAAGGCTGAAGCAGAAGGATCGCCTAAGCCCAGCAGGTCAAGGCTGTGGTGGCCGTGAGTGTGCCACTGCACTCCAGCCTGGGCGACAAGAGTGAGACTCCGACTCAAACAAACAAACAAAAACATCACTTCCCGAGGTATCCATAAATAGGCAGCTCAAAGACCCCACATCCTGTGTCATACAATTCCAAAGAAATCAGAGACCTCTCACCCTCACCCTGACATACATCCAAAACATGAGTGAGGTACATGATCTGTGTCATATACCCACAAATAGGGCAGGGGCCTCAAACACTGGGACATATAATCACAAACAGAAGACACTTCACACCCCTGACAAACACACAAGAAGAGATTAGAGACTTAAATACTGTGATATAAAGGCAAAAGCAGAATGGAGACATCATCTGAGAAATACACCCACAAGCAGATGACAGACTGCAATTCCTGCAATACATGCAATCAGAGACCTCACTCTAAGACACCCACAAACAGACTCTGATCTCAAATCCTGCAACATACACCCATAATCAAATAATCAAATAACAGATCTCACATTCTAGAAAAAAAGCAGCTAGAGACTGATTATACACTTGACATCTTCAGAATATACCTACAAAGAGTTCACATCCTGGGATACAGACCTACAACAATCAGAAATCTCAATCCACACATAATATAGCCTCAATAAGCTTCAAACCTCACCCTTGGAATACACACTCAAACAGATCAGAAGCATCTTATCCTGGTATAGGTTGAATATCCCTTATCCAAAATGCTTGGGACTAGGAGTTAAAGTTTTAGATTGTGAATTTTTTCCAATTTTGGAATATTTGCATTCTGGCTGAGCATCCCAAATCTAAAATCTGAAATGCTCCCATAAGCATTTCCTTTGAGCATGGTGTCAACACTCAAAATGTTTTAGATTTTAAAGCATTTTGGACTTTGGATTTTCAGATTTGGGAGGCTCAACTTGTATATATATTTTCAAATTAACCAGAGATCTCATATTTCAGAAATGTCCATGAAACATCAGACACCTAACAACCCAATCACAACCCATAAATACCTTGGAGACCGCACATACTGAAACATGTACCCCAAATCAGTGAAGAGCTCTCACATCCTAGGACATGCACTCACAAGCAGGTCAGAGACCTCCACCCTGTTTCATATACCCATACAGATCAGAGATCTCCCATATAAGACCCACACTCACAAACAGATCAGGAGATCATCTTGGGATGTTCACCAACAGGATAGAGACATCACAACCTGGGACACAGCATTTGTTTCTTATTGTCGTAACAAATCACTGCAATCTTAGTGCTGCGTAAAACACAAGTTTATTATTATATTGCATTTGTGTCAAGTAGAAACCCCAAAAATGGGTCTTACAGTACTAAAGTCAACAGAGTATCAACAGAGACATCTTCCTTTGGGAGTCTAAGGAAGAACACGTTTCTTTGCCTTTCAAAGTTCCAGAACTACCTGAGGCCTTCATCCTTTTTCCCCTTCCTCATCTTCAAAGCAGACAACAGTTTCCCTTCAAATCGCTCTCTGACTCTGCTGCCCTCACCACATCATCTTTCTTCCTTCAGGGCTCCCTGTTCACCCCTTTCACTGGACATCTTTGGGGGATGCTTTATGCGGCCAACCACAGACAAATGTGCACAAACAACTAGAGATTGCACATCCTGGGATACACTTCCATGAACAGTGCAAAGACTTCACACACACCCACAAATACTTCTGACATCATATCATGTCTCTGACTCAGCCATATTGTATTCAGTGACAATAACCATCCTGTCCCCCTTACTTAAGGACCCTAGTGATTATATTGGATCCACCTAGAAAATCCAAGAAAATGTCCCCATTTCAAGATGCTTAATTTAATCACATCTGCAGTTTCCAAAGATCAGAATATGGGCAGCTTTAGGGGCCTTAAACCAGTACAACAGAGACATATAAGCATAGACAATCAGAGTCTTCACATCACAAAACATGTACCTCCCCAAAGCTCCAAGACCCCAAATCCTGACACATTTACCAGAAAGAGTTCATATACCGCATCCTGCATTACATCTCTAGAAAGTGATCAGAGACCTTCCACCTTGAGACATACAACTAAAGGGAGCAGACACACACATTCTGGGACATACAACCACAAAAAGGCCTGGGACCTCACAAATTGGGACATATACCACAAACTGAACAGACGTCACACCCTTGACAAGCAAGCAAAAGAGATATTTTTAAAAACTCACATACTGTGAAATACACACACAAACAAATCTGAGACTTCATCCAAGAAATACAATCGAAATGGATCAGAGACCTCAAGTCTTGCAACAAGGACCTACAACATGTAAGAGATCTCACATCCTGGAAAATATACTCAGAATAATTAAAGATCTTTGGCATCTTGGGATATACATCCACAAGGAGATGAGAGAGCTCTGATCCTGGGACATATACTCACAAACAGATCAGAAGCCTTGACCCTGAGACATACATCCACAAAGAGTTCAGAAACCTTACACCCTGGATATACACACTTTAACAAATAATAAGCCTTGTAACCTGTTATATATTAGAGCATACAAATCAGAAATCTCATCTATTTGCAAATAACTCCAAAAGCATCAGATATCTAACAACCTGGGATGTATATCCATAAACAGCTTGGAAAACTCATGCCTGGGATGTACATCCACAAATATTAATAGCTCTGAGACATCACATCTTAGGACATGTATTCAGAAATAGATTAGGGAACTCACATCCTGAGAAAACACCCTCAAAGTGCTCTCAACCTGGTTCATTTACCAGAAAACAGATCAGAATCTTCACACCACTAGGCATATACCCACAAAAAAAAAAAAAAAAAGATCAGGGAATTCTCATGTTGGGATATACATCAACAAGCAGATTAAAGACCTCATACATTTGTAGATATGAGGTCTCTAATGTAGCCACAAAGAGATCACAGGCCTCAAATCCTGCAACATATACCAACAAACAGATCAGGGAGCTCATCATGGGATATACTCCAAAACATATCAGAGACCATATACAGAGATCCCAAATGTTGCAACCTACACTTATAAGCACATCAGAAACCAGATATGCTATGAGAAAGAGCCAGAAATGGATCATAGATCTAATATCTTGTGACATATACCCACAAAGAGATCAGAGGATTCAGACCAAGGGACATACACTCACAATGAGCTCTTTGAAACCCCACACCCTAGACATTCACAACTTAACAGATTAGATTAGGCACACCCAGAACATATACATAAACATGTGAGTGTCTTCAAAGCCTGGTACATACATCCCTGAAGAACTCAAATCCTGCAGTATACACCACAAACAGATCAGAGACCTTACATTCTGGGAAATAAACTCAGAAATGAAGCAGAGTCCTCTCAAATTGTGACATACCACCCAAAAGAGATGAGATGAAAGAGCTCATATCCTTGAGAATAGATGTGCAAAAAAAAAAAAAAAAGAGGGGGGCTCACATCATGGAATACACACCTCACACATGTGAAAGACTTCACATTTAGAAATACACTAAGGACTAGATGAGATACCCACATGACAGGACATACACCCTGAAAAAGGCCAGAGCCATCACATCATGGGGCATACACCTGCAGAGTGAAGCTGTCAAACTCTAGGAATTAAATCCACAAGCTGATCAGAGACTTCACAACCCAGAACATGTAACCACAAATAGGTCTGAGACCTCATTTTTTTTTCACATGCACCCATGAAAAAGACCTCACATTCCAGGACACACAATAATATGACAGTCACAGACCTCACATCTTGAGACATAAAATGAGAAAAAGGTCATGAACATTACACACTGGTTCATAAATCCCCAAACAGATCAGAAACCTCACATCATGGGACACACACCCAAAAAAGACCTTACAGATCTCACACACTGAGACACATACAAACGGATAAGAGACTTCACACCCAAATTCATACAATCACAACCATATCAGAGAACTTTTATTCTTAGTATATACCAACAAAAAACACCTCACATGCTGGTAATTACAGTGACAAGCACATCACAGACCTCAAATCCTGGGACACACATACACAAACAGATCAGTGAGTGGCCTCATACATCCACAAACATGTCAGCAATCTCCCATTCTGGTAAACACATCCACAGATCAGAGACCTCAACCTCAAATCCTGGGACATATACATCCATAAACAAATCAGAGCTCTCATGTCCTGGAACACACTTGCAGAAACAGCCCAGATACCTAAAATTCTAGGACATATAGCCACAAATACAACATAGTCACCACACCTGGGGATTATATATGTAAGACCTCAAACTCTCAGTATATCTGTGAAACGATCAGAGACCTTACATACAAAGACATACGTGGACACATGGATCAGAGACTTCTTACTTGGGAACATACATCCAGAAACAGACCAGAGACCTCATTCCTTGAGAAATACACCTACAAACTTACCTTGAAGATAGATTCACATAGTAGTTTACAGCAACCAATGGATCAGAAACCTCATATCCTGGGAAATATACCACCAAACAAATCAGACACCCCACATCTCTGTGTGTATACCAACAAAGAGCTCAAAGATTTTACCATGAGACCTATATACCCAAAGAGATCAGAGACCTACATCCTAGTTCATATAGCCACAAACACACTTGAGAACTCACTCTGAGAAATCCATCCTCAAACTGATCAGAGACCTCATACCCTGGGATGTATCCTCACATGCAGATCAAAAGAAACCTCACACCTTGGACATACACCCATGTATACCCACAAACTAGGCAGAAACATCATATATATATACCCAATTGGATCACAGAACTTATATCTTGGGATATAGACCCACAAAGAAATCAGGAATCTCTTGTTCTGGGAAATACAGACCCAAACAGATCGAGATCTCAGAACATCGGACACATACTCAAAGGGCTCAGATACCTTCCACCCTGGTACATACATTCATGAATAGAGACTCCATGGACTGTGCATGTATAAACATGTCCAAAACACCCCAAAACAGCTCAGGTATCTTACATCCTGGGACGTATACTGATAAACAGTTCGGAGAACTGATTCCCTTTGCCCTCAGACTCAGAAATATCCATAACTGGACATAAGACTCTCAAATACATTAGGAACTTCACATTCAGGCACTCAGTGGCCCGAACAGCTCTCACACCCAGTGTCCTGGATACAGACTCCAGTTACCTTGGTGATGTCTCTTCCTGGGATTTAAAAAGCCATATACCAGCTGGGCTCGGTGGTTCAGCCTGTAATCCCACGCTTTGGGAGGCTGAGGTGAGTGGATTGCCTGAGCCTGCGGGTTCAAGACCCGCCTGGGCAACTTGGCGAGACCTATGTCTACAATAAATAAAAAATGAGCCGGGTGTGGTAGCGCGCGCCTGTAGTTCCAGCTACTTGGAAGGCTGAGGCGGAAGGATCGCCGGAGCCCAGCAGGTCGAGGCTGCGGTGGCCGGGAGCGGCTACTGCACTCCAGTCTGGGTGACAGAGTGAGACTCCAATTCAAAA
>CAUYQG010260603.1:0-20499 GCA_963574415.1 Tarsius wallacei | reverse complement strand
CCACAAGATTGAGACTATGGTAATGGTGCCACTGCACTCCATCCTGGGCGACAGAGCAAGATCCTGACTCAATTAAAAAAAAAAACAAAACAAAAAAAAAACAAAACAAAACAAAAAGGCCAGGCCATGAGGATCATACAGCTCTGTCTACAGAAGCTGAAGGACCAGCAATCTCCTTGAAGGGGGCAGCATGCCGTGAGCCCCAAGGAGTCTGCTCACGGAGGCTCCAAATGCAGAGAGGCCAGATGCCTTTGAAGCACACACTCACAGAACGACTCTCCCAAACCACACGTGTCAGGTCATGGTCACAGGTGAGGCCGGCGGGGAAGGCCGCTCCCAACAGCCCCTCTCCACGACAGCCCCGCACTTCACTTTCTCTGCACTTTGTTTCTTCTCTGCTTCCCGAAGGCCCTGTCCACTTCCAGTCCTTGGAGCTGGCTGTACTTCCTAATTCCTAGACCCCAACTCTTGACTGGGGCCAGGGCTGCCCAGCCTTCTGGGAAATGGTCTCCAGGGCATTTCCCTTCTGTCAGAAGTTTCTAAGCCCTGTGGTTTTTGTTGCTGGAAGATGACGTATTTCCCCAAACATGAGACCTTGCCCTCTGTCTACAGAAACCACCATATCACCCCGCTCTGTTTTGGTTCAGGCAGGTATTATTTTCTGAAACTGTCTTGTTTATTAAGGGAGTCACCTCCTCCAGGTCTGCCTCCCCGGTCTCCAACACGCATTCTCTGTGATCAGGGCCTATGTCTGTCGTGTTCGCTCTTGGCTTTTTTTTGTGGGTTTTTTTTGAGTTGGAGTCTCACTCTGTTGCCCAGGCTAAAGTGCAGGGGCACGCTCACGGCCCCTGCAGCCTCGGCCCGCTGGGCTCAGGCGATCCCTCCGCCTCAGCCTTCCAAGTCGCATTCTCTTACGTGTTCCTGCAGCCCCTAACACAGGTGGGTGCCTCGAAGGCGTTCAATCAACATGAAGTGATGGGAAGGATGGAAGAAACAAGCGAGGGCCTTTGGGTCAGACTTCTCCTTATGATGGCTGTTTTTGTTCTTGCCAGTGCCTCCGCCCAACTTGATGTCTTTCTTGCTGGACTCAAACCTTATCGGTCTGGCCAGCATCATCCAGGATAACTTTCTGCAACTGTGAAAATGTTGTGTATCTGCACTGTCCAGTATGGTGAACACCGCCATGTGGCTACTGAGCACTTGAGACGCGGTGTGACTGAGGAACTGAAGACCTTAGGTTATTTAGCTTTAATTAATATAAATGTAATCCCAGGTGGACAGTGGCTGTGGGAGGGGCAGCACAGGCCACAACCTTCAGTGTTCTTCCTGGTCGTGGTCTCCAGATCGCTCTTGTCTACCTACACGTGTTCTATCTAGACTCCCAGCTCTCACCCCACCATCAGCGAAGGGGTCACAACCTCCTGCCAGGGTGGGTGCCTCGTTCACCTTTGGTTCAGGGCTGGTTTGGGTGCCCATGGGGATTGGGCCAGGCCTCAATTTGGTTTGAGCACCTGAGGTCATCTCCGTCTGATCTTAGGTCAAAGAATTTTTCAAAAATACAGGACAAATATGAACTTCCTCCCCACCATCTGGGGTTCCCCACAACAGACTCCCAAAAGCTCTAGAAATCTCCGAGACTAGAAGGGGGAACTGTGGTATGTCAGCCAGCACTCTTGGTCACGAGATTTGGAACACCCACTCACTCAGACATGAGTGAATGGCACAGCTGGGTCTCAGTGCAAAATGATGTCATCAGGAAGTAGCCTCTTTCATCTTTCAGTCATGAGTCCTCCCGGGTGGGTTTCATTCCCAGTCACACATTTCTCATGAGGTGGCAAAGATGCCCCCACAGATCCAGACCGCCCCAAGGCCCAGCAAGGACAGTTGAAGGAAAAACCTCTTCCCTGATATTTCTGCAAAATTCCAGGGACTGATTCAGACCACGGACCCACCTCCCGGTCCCACTGCTGAATAAGCCAACTGGCTAGACAGGTCACATGCTAACCTTGAGCTGGGTGGTGGGATCAAGAGTGGGGCAAGTCTGTTTCCCACAAGGGGAAGCCAGCTAAGAACTGGCAGAAGAGGGAGAAACAGTCCAGGCAGGTCTCTGTGCCAGGTGCAGCTGTAGGTGTCAGGGACACGGGTTCGAAAGTCAGGTCGGTCTCTGCCTCCTGGGAGCTCATGCAGGAGATGATGCCTAGTCAACAGGTCCTTGGATCATCTTAGGTGGTGCAGAGGGTCCCAAGGAGAGGAAGGGGTGACAGACCAGGAAGTGCTCAGGGAGGGGACTCCTGGGGACAGGGTGGTCAGGGAGGCACTTGCCCAGGAGGTGACACTCAGCAGAGCCCTGAAAGGCAAGAAGGAGCAGCTACGCCTGGGGTTGAGGACAGCACCCAGGAGGAAACAGCAGCGCAAAAGTCCTGGGTCGGGATAAACCCAGCATTTGTGACACCAGAGGGAGGTCAGTGAGTCCAAGAGTTCGGGGAAGGGTGGACAGGCCCCGCTCGCCCTGGTGCCAGCCAATCTGGAAGCATCGCCGAGCATGCAAGCATCTTCCCAGGGCAGAGTGGCTCCCTCTGAGCAGGGAGGGCTTCAGTGGAGATGGGAGTGGGAGGGGTCCCTGGCTTCCCCGTGGAGGTCCAGGCTGGTCCACCATCTGTCTGGGGTACCCCTGAGGGAGGAGCAGGAGGTGCGACTGTCACAGGCGAAGTCTGCTGACGAGTTTCCTGACCCTGGTGGCAGCATGTGGCGGGCTTCCCTGGGCACGAGGAGGAGGCGGCGCCAACGAGGGGCTTCCCTACCCTTCAGTTTCCTCCTGGTTCTGCCCTTGTGAAACCGGCTGCTTGCTCGAGGCTCCTTTTCTCTGCTTGGTTTTATACTTTCCAAGTGAGATGTAAAAGCCAAACATGTGCACAATGCATCATCAGGACCCACAGATTTGTTGAACTGTATCCCTGCAATTTCTTGGGTGTCCTTGCAATTAAAAAACACCATGGTATCTAATAAGACACACTTTGGAGAAAGTGACATGACAACCGCTGTTAGGAACGGGTGGCATTTCTACCTCGGCTACTCACATGTGTGAGTTCGTGTCTGTGTGTCATGTATGTCTGTATGGGTACTGACCCTGTCTCTCATTTTCTGTTCTGATGCTCTGACATTTCGAGGCCTTGCTGACCTTGGAAGGCCCACCTATCCCAGGGTTGGCCGGTTCCTGGAGACAGAGAAGGAGTCGCCAGAGTATACCTTTTGCATGCAAACCAACCGAGAGCTCATACCTCACCCCCACCAACTTGGGCTTTCCGACTCGTGGGCTGTGTGCCAGACAGCGCCTGCTCCCAAGCCTGCTGAAATTATTCAACCAGCCAGCCCTGAGCTGGCTTACTTGGCCCTCTGGTTCGTTCTGGTGGAAACTGCAGCAAGGTCTCCCTCCCATGGGTCCCTTCGCTCCCTCTGCTTGCTGCTAACCCTGGTGCTTCCCCGTGTGGCCCTGCCAAGCCCTGCTGTGCCATGCCTCCTCTTTCTAGGGATCTAGGGCATCATACATTGCTTCCTTCGTGACAGTCCTTTCTGTATCTGTGTGCCTTACCATACCCGATTAAAACAAACTGCTAATGAAAAGAGTGCATCTTCGCGTGCCACATTCCACGGGCACACACATTACAACCATGCACGTATTCACCGGTCCCCTTGTGTGTGTTTGGACAACATGTAACTTTGCATCACAAAACTGCCCAGTGATGTCAGAGGCGCCATGAATCATAATGACAGCTCCGGGCCTGGTATCCAAGCGCCCCCAACGCCCTGCTAAGTCCCTGTCCCCGCTCTGAGAACTGGTCACTCCATCTGAGCCTCCAGGGGAAGGGAACTAAATTATATCTAGGATGACCCACATTGTGCCGAAGCTAATGACCCAGTTAACCTCCGGTTCGTTTTCTGCTTCTGGGTGTCCTGGGAACGGGTGGTGTTTACTCCGGTTGGGACAAACCTTTAAGAATGTACCAGAGCATTGGCCACTGTGTTTTCATGGAAATCATGGGACTGACAGGCCAGGGCCTGCTGAAGTGGCAGAATGTGAATGAGGCCCTTTCTCTACCCTCTCTCTGCCTTGATTTGCATGACTAAGCTTTTATGCCTTTTTTAAAAATGTGTTTGTTTGTTTCTTGATTGTTGCTGTGTCTCCTAAGGAGGAAACAAATTACTTGCCCACCAGGCAGGGCCCTAAATCTGGCAGAAGTCCAGGCCTGCTCCTTCAGCAAAGGAGAGGCCGACAGCCACACTCGCAGTGGTCGGGGGACAATTCCAGGAGCGTCTGCATGGCCCAGGATGTGGGCTGAATTATTACAGCAGTCCCCGGCAGACTCCTTAAGAGGGAGTATTGATCCCTGCAAAGCAGAGGATGGAAAAGACTCTCCTTATAAAATACAGCTCCAGCCAACAAAGAGCTCAAAGGTGTCTCTTAATGGGGCGCAGGTCCCCTGTGGAAAGAGATGATGTTGCTAAATCTGTTTTAGATTTGTGGTTCTCCACCCTATCAGAGCCAGCAGCAGGTTTTTAAAACAAACATTTTCTAATTTCCCCTTTACTCCACCAAAACGAAATTCATAGATCATATAAACTACCCACATGCATATTTTGTAAATCAGTTCAATATCCCAAGTATAATATAAAGGGAAGGGAAAGGAATTTATAGCAAAATAAAACGTGTTTCAAAGTGTAAATGCTCTTCCACGACTAAGCTAGAAGATGTAATCAAGTCATCGGATGCTTGAACTTGGACGTAGAATCCCAATGAATGAAGCTTCAAGTGCAGACCGACAACAGCTGGGTGGTTCTGGGCAATTCGGATGTCAGGAGAGGCTCTGCCCTTGGTGAAGTTCTTTTTCCCACTGGAGAGCAACCTTCAGTAAAGTTCTGAAAAAACAGAGTACAATCTTCCCTCAGCTTACACTATGGGAACAGTCTGGAACCCAGTTTAAAGCAATGAAAAAATATTTTTGTTTGTATATAAAATGGAATTCAGTTCTGGGCTCAGATCATTTCAAGCACCTACATGAGTTTCCAACAGGGCATTCAAAGTTAGGAGAAGGAGCCAGAGTGGTGGGCTGTGAGGGAAGGGTCCCAGAAGGTATCTCTCTGGCAGGTGTCATGATGTAGTTGGAAGGCTGTCCCCTTCGAATCTCATGTTGAAGTGTGGTCTCCAGTGTTAAAAGTGGAACATAGTGGGAGGTGATTGAATCACAGAGTGGGACCTTCATGGATGGCTTGGTGCCATTCTGGCTGTAATGAGAGAGTTCTTGCTCTATTTGTTCATGCAAGACCTGGTTGTCTAAAAGAACCCGGCACCTTCTTCTCTTTATGCTGCTCCCTGTGGCACATCTGCTCCCTCTCAGTCTTCCACCATGATTGTAAGTTTCTTGAGTCCTCACCCAAAACCCAGCAGATGCTGGAACCATACTGTAGGTTATAGGTTCCCCATGGGAAGAAAAGATGTCGCTAATTCTTCTTGGATTTGTGGTTCTCAACTCAACCTTCTCAACCGTGAGCCAAAATGAACCTCTTTCCTTCATAAGTGATCCAGCCTCAGGTATTCCTTTATAGCAATGCAAACGAACTGATACAGGTGGGTATCCCATTTCCAGATAGAGAAATGCACCTAGAGAGAGAAGACGCTCACCCAAGGCCCCACAGCCAGACAGGACTGGGGCTCAGATGATGTCCTGTGGGAGTCTAACTCCAGATGGTCTCCTACCTTTCTTGTCATGTCTCTTGGCAGATCTTGCAGAAGTCCAGCAAATGTGCAGTCCCCCACACAAGGCTAATCCATTCCATCTCTGAACCTGAACCTGAGGACTGTCTTGACCACCAACTACTAATAGACTGTTGGAGTGGGAGTGGGTGCTGCCCTTTCCTGAGCACGTGCAACCACGCCCCAGCTGCTTTGAGTGGCAGTGCTAATGGCTCACACATGTCCCTCTCCCTAGAGTATTGCCCTAGGCCAAATGGGAACCTCCTTGCCCAAGAGGCTATAACCCCTCCCACCCATGCACATCATAGGGCAGTCCATAGCCAATGATGACTGACATGGAGCTGGAAATGCCAGCCCCTCCACCTCCACCTCCACCTCAGCCGGACACCAACTCTGGGTGCAATGTTGCTCTAGGACTTTCCACAGGATGGAGTGAAAGTGACTCTCCTTCCTTGCTTTTAGGTACCCCCTGGCCTGGCCCTGTTCTGCACCCTCACCCCTTCTCCTAGAGCAGCTTCTCAATGTGACACATGCGTAAAGGACCTCTGTCACAGGCTTGCTTCTAGGGGGTCTGGCCTAATATGGGGTCAAGATAGAAACCAAGAGGCCAGTTAGGAAATTATTGCAGTAATCAGATGAGAGAGGATGATGGCTTGGACCAAAATGGGGAGAGAAGAGGTGAAGAGGAGGAGCTGGAAATTCAGAATATTGATGACTGCATTCAGCATTGTTTCATTTTGCCAGTGAGTCTCTTGGGCAAGTGTGGTGATGTAGTTGAACAGCCCATCCCCTCCGAATCTCACATTGACATGTGGTCTCCAGTGTTAAAGGTGGGACATAGTGAGAGGGGATGGGGTCACTGGGCTGGATCCCTCGTTCATGGCAGTAATCAGATGCTTCTCGGTCTATTCATTCCCGCAAGAGCTGGTTGTCTAAAAGAGCCCTGCACCTCCTTCCAGGCGTCAACAAACTACCTTCTACAGAGAGATCTGAACCCCAACCTGGGGAAGGGTTTATCCTTCCTTGGGTTCACTCCCTTAGCCCTAGGAAACCATATACACTGTTTTATTGCCTACAATTGCCCTTTTGTCATAGTTTAATAATTCTTCATGTAACAGTTCCCCCACTTAAAGCACTGTGTGGTTTCCATCTCCTGCTTGGGCCCAGGCTGCTACAGTCACGAATGGGTGGGACCCAGGAAGAAGACAACTTGATGGACGATACCTGCGGCTTGTAGAGCCTCAACCCCAGCATTACAGAATGGGAATTAAGAACTCAGGTTTGGGGTCGAGAAACAGTCGCTTAACAACCAGCACAGAGCAATCTCCAGCTCAACATTCTATTGTTTATCCCCTTTCTAGTCCTTCCATAAAACTGGCATATAGAAAGATCATTTGCTTGGACATCAAAGACATCGATTCCAGTCTTGTATCTACAACTAACTCTCTGTCTAACCTTGAAGAAATTACTTCCCTTCACTGAGCCTCAGTCTCCTCATCTGTCAAAGTATGTGGTTATACCAGACGCCCCTCAGGGTCCTTTCCACTGTGAATTGTCTATGATTAAGTGAGAGGCGAGGCGTATGCAGCAGTATTTCTTGAACTCTCAAGTGCTTAATGATGGTAATGGATTCTCCCCAGGATGATCTATGCCCACTTGGTGAAATCTGGCACCTTCTTTTCTCTTATGCCCCACACCCAATCCATCAGCACTTTCTGGCAGCTTTACCTGCAGAGCAGGTTCTGAATCTACTCACTTCTCTCTTGTCTACCATTCCCACCTTTATCCAGCCTTATCGCTCAGTTGGAAACTACAATAATCTCCTTACTGCAAGCGATGTAGTTTATGCTGAGCACCTGTTTCCTTCTGGGTGTCTGGAAACCTGGTAAGCGCCACGCTGAGGGTGCTTACAGGACCCAGTAAAAACCCTGGGTGCTGGGTCTCTTGTGAGCTTCTGTCTCAGCCCATTTTGTGTTGCTGTAAAGGAATACCTGAGCCAGGTATGGTGGCTCATGCCTGTAACCTTAATAATTTGGAAGACTGAGGTAGGAGGATTGCTTAAGGCCAAGAGTTCAAGGCCAACCTGGGCAACAAAGAAAAACCCTGTCTCTATAAAAAACAGAAAAATTAGTCAGCTGTTGTGGTCTGTGCCTATAGTCTACTCAGCAGACAGAGGTGGAAGTATCACCCAAGCCCAGGGGATCAAGGCTGTGGTGAGCCATTGTAATTCCAATTCCCTTCTCGCCTGGGTGAAAGAGTGAAACCCTGTATAAAAAAAAAAAAAAAAAGAATACCCGAGACTGGGTAATTTGTGAAGAAAAAAGATTCATCTGGCTCACAATTCTGATGGCTAGAAAGTTCAAGAGCAGACATCTACACTTGCTCAGGCTGCTTCCACTCATACGCATGGCGGAAGGCCAAGGGGTCTTGGCATGTGCAGAGATCGTATGTCACAAGAGGAAGCAGGAGAGGCAGGTGGAAGGTGCCAGGTACTTTTAAAAGCCAGCTCTTGTGGAAGTTAATTGAGTGAGGACTCACTCCCGGAAGGCACTAATTTATTCCTGAGGGAAACACCTCCCATGATCCAAACACCGCCCATGAGGCCCTGCCTCCAACATTGGGATCTAATTGCAGTATGAAGTTTGGAGAGGACCGACATCCATGCCCAGCAGCTCCCCCATAGATGGCACTTTACTCACATTGGGTCCCCCTGTTCCCTGCCACCCACACAGGATCACACTCTACGTTCATAAATACATGTCAGATCATGTCACCCCCCCACACTTACATCTCACCAACGATTTCCTATTGCACCAAGATAAAATCCAAGCTCCTGACTGTGACCCATGAGGCCCTGTGTGATCTGGCCCCTGAGTGCTCCTTTCACATGCCAAGACCTTTCTTGCTCAAGGCTGTGGCACCTGCTGCCTTTCCCACCAGGACACATGCTTCCCAGAATTCAGCATGGCTGGTTGCTCCTGTTATGTAAGACTAGAGTGTCAGTCCCCTGGCCACCCCAGTCAAGTACCCTTTCATAGCTGTCACTTCCTTTTTTTTTTTTGAGTTGAAATCTCACTCTGTCACCTGGAGTGCAGCGGCACGCTCCCAGCCACCGCAACCACGACCTGCTGGACTCTGGTGATCCTTCTGCCTCAGTCTTCCAGTAACTGGAACTGCAGGCATGCGCTAACATGCCCAGCTAATTTTTGATTTATTGTAGATAAGAGGTCTCTCCAAGTTGCCCTGGTAGGTATCAAACCTGCAGGCTCAGGCAATCCACTTACCTCAGCCTCCCAATGTGCTAGGATTACAGGCTGAGCCACCAAGCCTGGCCTCATGGCCATCACTTTTAATCACAACTCCCTTCATAGCATTCACCACACTCTGAAATTATCATATTTAGTCACATATTATCGCTGCTGTACTCCAGTCAGAATGGAGCCTCTGTGAGGACAGGAACCCTGCCTGTCTTGCTCAGTACTCATCCCCAGCACCTGGCCCAGGCCTGGTATAGTCAGGGCATAGAAGGTATTGGTGAATGACTAAATAAAAGGAAGCATGTGTGGTCAGTTGTAGACCACCTGCACTTGTGTTCCTGCCTCTGGTTCTAGGGTCCCAGCGAAATCTAGGCACACATGCTCTCTTTATTACCATCTGGGCCTCAGTGGGCAGCTTCACACACCTGTACCACACATGGTACAGGTCAGGGCTGTTCATTGCAAACAATAGAACTCACACCAATAAACATAAGCAGAAACTTACTAAAACAAAGTGCGTAGCTAGGAGAACTTCAAGAAGGGCCAGATATTCAACTTGGAAGCAACTTGGTCCAAAAATCTACCCACAGAGCTATCCACAAGAAAAATACCTCTGGCCACAGAAACCATAGCCCCTACTACCCAAAGCATGGTTATGGGACTCAGATGCCTGACAAAATCCCTTACCAGGATACCCTCTGGACCTGGATGTAGCTCCTCCCACTAATGGGCCATCCCCAAAAAGGATTTCATGAGGTTGCTGTCTCTTAAAGTTATAACATTACAAAATGCATGTGTGGGTGCATAGAATCAGCACAGCCAGAGTCATCCACCCTAGCCCTAGCTGACTAGCCTAGGAGGCTGGAGACCCAGGAAATTGGAGTCTAGAAGGTGTAGTCTGCTGAAAAGAAGGTGTATGTGGCTGAAAAGAAGGACAAATACTAAACTCTTTAGGCAGGTGGCCACAGAAGATCTATTTCCCCCTTTAAGCCACTGGCTCTTACCACCCCGGAAGGCTGCAATACATCATCCGCTAGTTATCTCTCTTCTCAGTGACAGCGCGGAACCCACATTCCCAAAGGCCTCTGTCTTGCAGATGGTTGAATTTCTGTCAAAGTGGCTACTATCATTACTTACTCTTGCTCAGCACGAAGCCAACCTCAGGATCAATGTGGCTGTGCCTGGAAGAGTTTTATAGGATAGACGTCAGAGGCAGACCCAGCCCTGGAGACCAGGGAGTCCCTCCAGACCAACACGTATGAAAGGGGTATCAGGCAGAGAAAGGGCTGCCCTCACAGCAAGACTCACTTCCTTCTGTCCTTTAACAAATACCCACTGAGTGCCACCCAGTTGTCAAGCAACTCGCTAGTAGCTGAACCCACCGTGCTGAAACATAGACATGTTTCCTACCACCACGGACAGTTCATTTGGGGTAGACATTGGGGAGGAGAGGCATGAACCAAATAGTCATTCAAGCAAACATCATGTGACGACTAAGACAAACACGCCTTTTTAAAGTCAATAAAATCACGCTACTCTCCTGCTCAGAATCCTCCTAGACCCCATCCTTCCCCCCCACCACACACACACAGAGGAAAATCCAGTCTCCTGGAAGCCCCCACGGGCCGTGGCTCTTGTCTGCCTCTCTGTAGGGCCTCCCGGCGTTCTGTCCTGATTACCGGGTCCAGCCACACGGGTCTTTTCTCTTCCCACTTCATAAGGCTGCTATTATTTGGGGACTCAGCTACTTCACGATCAAACTCAATCCCATGGACGCAGCACATTTGGAAGCTTCTGTCTTTATTTTTAGAGCCAGGTGAAGCTGAGACAGGAGAAAGCTAGACACCGGATCGGCAGACCGGGCAGGTCTGGCAGCCGCAAGCGCCACGGGCTGGAGTGAACACACCCACTTCCAGGCGCACAGACGTCTTCTTTCGCGCGCTTTTTCTGGACTGGCCCTTCCCAGCCCTCTCCCGATTGGTAAGTTTACTAAGACCAGACCAAGGCGCCTCTCGCTGATTGGTGCTGCTGCCAGCCAATCAGCAGGCTTTGGAGGCTACATAAACTCCTGCCCGCAGCCGCAACCCGGCAACCCTTCCCGCTGCGAGGAGCTCTTCCTGTCTTTCCAATAAATTCCTACCCTCTCCCCCTCCGGTTGTCTGCATCTCTCATTCTTCCTGGGCAGGAGACAAGAATCGAACCGAAGGACTGCTGAAGACCGCCGGACTTGAAGAGCGGGTGGAGCCAGCGAAGTTGACGGTGGAGTGGAGCCGTCGGGACCCACAGAGCTCATGAGACCCGAGGGGTCCTGGCTTGCCGGCCGCCGCGCTGACACTTCTCGGGGCCTGGCTTGCCGCCCCACCGAGCTGACAGAGCTGACACTTTTGGGGGCTCGGCTTGCCAACCCTCCCAAATTAAGAGAGCTGCAACCTTCTTTGGGGACCCCGCCACTGCTGGCATCCCCGAGTTCTCGGGTGCCACCGCGTTCCACATCCCGACGTCATCACGTCCCGGCCACCGCGTGGGTCCCAGGTGGGTGGTGCAGCTCGGGGAACTGCAACACCCTTTGGTGGGGGCCCAGCTCGCCAGCTGATGAGATTTTAAAAACTGTATCAGCGCCATACTAGCATTTAGACTGCAGGGTGATATGTGAGTGTGATGTATTGAATACATCATGGCTGCATGGAGGAGACAGGAGGTATTGGGTGTTGGGTGTGAGAGGAGAGACCTCTTGTTCTCACACAGCATAGGGGAAACCAAGGCTTCCCGGAGACACTGAGGCTGCAGGTAGAGATTCCTGTTGAGAGAAACCCAGCGAGTCTCGGAGGTCAAGTGGACCTAACAGTTACCTGGGTGGATTCCCTGAGCAATGTGCGATTTGAGTGAGGTCACATTTCCAGATCCCGACTCCCTTGTCTGCGAAATGGAAAATCCATAGACTCTGTGAGCTAGAATTGGGCTCTTCCAGCTCTCAAGTCTTGCACGCCTGCCCAAGGTCATGCTGCCCATGAGGGGCAAATGTGGTCCCAGATCTTGCTGTCTGAATTTCTTGCTCAGTGTCATGACTCATCCGCTACCCCAAACAAGGTCAGAAATGAACAGAAGGAGAGGTGGAACGACGACATCCACGACCGTGACAGCAGAGAGACCCAGGGGAGAGAAACATCCCTGATGCTCAGCAGGTGTTCCTCAGTGCCCAATCCTCCGTGAAGGCCCGCGGTGATGGGCTCCCAATCGGACAGGGGAGACAGGCATGGGCGAGCAAACAATTTAGCAAAATGCCTTTACAAAGCAATCGCTGCTCTGTCGGTGCTGCCCACACACCTTCAGTACAACCAGCAGGTGTCTGACACGAGCCCCAGACTGTAGCTGGGGGTTTCTCTTGACCCGTGAGAAGTTATGGGAGCCGACACCCCAGACGCAGCCCTCTGCCAATGATGGATGGGAACCAGTGCACCTGTGTGATGGAACCTTGCCCTGTCTTACTGCACCAGTCACCCTAGGGTTTTCTGGAATCACCTCCCCAATCAACTCCTTACACTCAAATCCTCATCTCAGTGTCTGTTTCTGAGGACTCGATCCAGGGCTGATGGAAACAGGAGCCCGTAAACTTACTTAGGAAATATTTCAGGCTTTCTGGGCTACATGGTCTCTGTCGCAGCTACTCAATCCAACCCTTGGAGTAAAAAGCAGCTGTAGACACTTGTAAGCAAGTCAGTGTGGCTATGTTTCAATAAAACTTTATTTACAAAAGCAGGCAGCAGACTGGATTTGGTCCCAGCGGCTGTTTGCTGACCATTGGGATAGATAGTGGCCAGTGGTTGACAGAGAGTGCCATCAGATGACAGGGTCGGAGCCTCAGAGGAGGCACCCTGTGAACAGAAATCACCAGGTGAGGATCCTGGTGGGGAGGGCCACATGGAGGGAACCCCAAGATCGCGAGGTAGGAACACAGTGAGACTGCTGGAGAAGCAGAAAACTGGTTGAGGCGTGGAGAATGAATAGAAACAAGATGATGACAGGAGGAACAGTTCATACCTATACGACCCTCACTGGGTTCCTGGCACCCACTGAATCTCCCAATGATCTCATCAAATAAGTGTGATTATTGTCTTCATTTTCCAGAAGAGAAAATCAAGGCACGGGGAGGAGAAAAAAATTGACCTGATGTCACCCAACTCATTAGGGGTGGGGCTGGGAATCTTCCCCTCCACTCCTGATGGCACTGGCTGAGGGGAAATGGGTCCCCATGGGATTCGCCCCAGTGCCCTGCCCACACTGCCCCTGAAGTAGACACCAGGGAACAATGAGCAGTAATAACACTTGTGCAGCACTGACCTTGTACCGGGCCCCCTTCCAAGAGCGTCTCATGAACGAATTCTGCCAACCCTCATGTCAACCCTAGGGCGTGGGGACTTTGATTATCACCAGGATGGAGGAGGACACAGAGGCACTGAAGGGTTAAGTCAATTGCCAAGATGTTGTGGACTCAGCTGGGATTAAATCTCAGGTCATCTGACCCCAGAGCCCTTTCTGTACCCCTGTTCAGGTATGCACTTGCATGCACACAAACACACCTACACAGTCCAGATGTGACGACTCACACCTGTAATCTCAGCACTTTGGGAGGCCGAAGCAGGAAGATCGCTTGAGGCCAAGTGTTCGAGACCAGCCTGGGCAACATAGCAAGATCCATCTCTGCAATATAAAGGGCACACACACACACATGCACACACACATGTATGAACACAAACACACACAAGCACCCACAGCAACTTTAGAGAAGCAGCAAGTGAACACCACTCAGTAGAAGAGTGTTGACCCTTCCCGGAGAACAGTATGGACACTCCCTACAGGCTGTTTTCCATGAACTGTGAGGGCTGGCTGCAGCTCCTGGGTGTAGGATCAAACATACAGCAGGGGCCAGGGTGCCATGGAGTCCTGACTTTTGTAATTCCAGCCCAAGGTTGTCTGCTTTGTGTTTCCAATTCCAGGTTTTCGGGTATAGGCTGTGCTGATAACAGACTGTTTTTAAATCCAGCTTCCACCTTTTACTGACTCAGTCATAGACAGAAAATGCATCAGCATTCTCGGCCTCAGTTTTCCTGCCTGTGAAGTGGGACTGATAACATCACCGTCTGCAGAAGCTGTTGTGAGAATTCAGTGAGATAACACCTGTGAAGTGCTCAGAGTCATGCTCAGCTCACAGAGTGCTCGATACGTGCGTGCTGATACAAAGAATGTCCCTGACTCCTCAACACCAGACAGACCCGTGAGCTCTCCATCAACAAACGCCATGGGTGGTATCATTGCTTTAAAGAGTCCTTCTTCCAAGTGCTCAAATGAAGGGTCGCACGTCAGTCAGCCAGAAAATTCCCCAGCCTTTGTGTCACTGGGCTGGGCTGATACGATCCAAGGTCACGTTATTTTTTTTCCTTTTCTTTGTCTGTTTCTTTTCTGTATGGATCGACAAGAGAGATAACTACTGCACCTGGATTTTGCATTTTAATAACTTTAATAGTGCACAGGAAATTGGAAGGCTTAGGGACTCAGCGTCTAAGAGGCGGGTCGTCCCTGCCAACAGCCCAAGTAGAAGGAAACTCAGGGCAGGAAGGAGAGAGGGACCAGGGATGGGGACAGAGTTGGTCGATGGCATCAATGGTCTAAGCCAAATGAAATGCTGCCAGAGCTTTCTTCATACCAAAGCTTCCGCGTGGAGAAAGAATGGGCCCCTCCAAGCTGCAAGTTGAAAGTGAAGAATCCGGTCCTTTGCAACCTGGTTAGACTGTGTGACCGCAAGCCCCTTGCCCCACAGTCACATTGGCCCTACTGTTCCCAAAACACACCCGCGTGGCCTCCCCACCTCCCAGCCTTGGGCTTGGGGTTCCCTCTTTGGGGACCTTTGCACACCCACCTGGTCCTCTATGCTCAGGTCTCAGCTCTAACAGGGATCCAAGGGGGTCTGTCTTGGACGCTGCATCTGAGGGGACCACCCTGCTGTCCCCACTCCCCACTAGTCCACTGCCCTGCTGTGTTTTCTTCACAGCGCCATCACCATCTGAAGAGGCCTTGTTTACTGTTCACCTATATTTAGGTGAATTTTCAGGACAAGTCCGTGAGAGAAGGAACCTCATCTTTCCCACGTGTCCCTCTCTCCTAAACACCTAGAATGTGCCTGGCATGTAGTGCAGTTGCTCAATAAATCCTTGTCAGGTGAATGAGTGAATGAATTAATGATCCACTGTCTAATAAGGTTGGCGACTTTTTCCCCACCAAATCCTCAAGTCTGTGTGCTCACTGGTCGTCTTGTGATGCCTTGAACACAAATCCGATCATTGTTTCTTGCTTCCCTTTAAATGCCTTCTGGGCAGGACCCTGGACGCCTGGGGCCAAGGACTGTGACTTGTGCTTCTCTGCACCCTTCACAATGCTTTGCACTTGCTCTCTTGAAAGATGTCCCGGGATTGGACGTTGGATCAGATGGGATTGAATGGGATCAGGTCACACTGTGTTGGGTTGGGTTGGGTTGGACTGCATTGCCCGGGGACATGAGAAGCTGAGTCTTCATCTAGAAAGTCTGGTCCCTCCTGGGGTATTCCAAATGACACACTCTCATGGAGGGCAGCTCTTAGGTCTACACCTTTGCCCAGATGCCATTTCTGCTAGCCCCACTTCAGGTGAACTGCTACCCAGGCCTCTATTCCCATCACTTCCTCCGTAAAGCCCTCTCTAATTTCTCCTTTGCTGTCCCACTCCTAGTCTCAGCCCAAAAGTTGATCCCTCCATCCCTGTAGAGCACAGGTTCCCTGGTGCCTCTCTTAGTTTTTTCAGATGGCAACCCCCACATGAAGAGAAATTGTTTTTTGAATAAGTAATCAAAATAAATATAAGATGAGCTAGAGGAAACCTAAGAACTAGACAGAGATACAAGAACCATGCTTAATACCCATTTGCTACTCTGAGAATATTGGCTCTATGAGGTAAGGACGCTGATGTCTTCCTGCATCTAACCATGCCGAGCGTAAAACCTCACTCCCAGAGGACTTACAAAGCGTGTGTGGCCGCAAGCCTGTGATGAGTCCACTGAGGAAAGAACTGAGTGTGGTAGTGTCCTGCCATGAGACGGTCTATATCGCACCACTCCCAAGGATGAGGGATCCAAGAGGAGGAAGAAAGAGGCTGGCAAATCCAGTTTCTCAGAAACATTTCATGGGGATTTAAGAATGGAAGCCTGTTGGACATAATGGCTCAAGTCCGTATTCCCAGCACTTTGGGAGGCCAAGGTGAGAGAATTGCCTGAGCTCGGAGGTTCAAGACCAGCCCGGGCAACTTGGTAAGACCTCGTCTCTACAACAAATCAAAAAGTAATAACAATAAGCCAACATGATAGCGCACTCCTATAGTTCCGGCTACTTGGAAGACTGAGGAGGAAGGATCTCCTGAGTCCAACAGGTCGAGGCTGTGGTGGCCGTAAGCGTGCCACCACACTCCAGTCTGGGTGACAGAGTGAGAATCTGACTCAAAAAAAAAAACAAAAAACAGAAGTCACATCTCAGGGGAGCAAGAGAGATTACAGGTCCTCATGCCCCAGGGCCTGAGGGGGGACCCAAAAAAACCTGGAATGAGTTTATAAAAAATTGTGTATTTATTCTTACATGTTTAAACTTCAGTCAACTTCAAAGTACTCTCCATTTGACGCAATACATCTATCGAGATGCTTTTTCTACTGCTCAAAACAGTTTCTGAACTCATCAATTTGGATGCCTTTTAGTGCTTCTGCTGTTTTTTGTTTCACCTCTTCCACATGGGGATTTTTTTCATCAGGGAAGCAAAAAAAAGTCACTTGGGACAAGATGGGGTGAATAGGGAGGATGGGGCACGGGGGTCACATCGTTTTTGCTCAAAAACTGCTGAGCATTCAGCACAGTGTGGGCAGGAGCATTGTCATGGTGGAAGAACCAGTCACCTGTTTTCCACAAATCAGGATGTTTCTTCCACAGACCACGATGCAACCTTCTCAAAACTTCCACATAAAAATTTTGCCTGGTTGATCCAGAGGAACAAATTCCACACATACTACAAGGGACTTGCCCTCCAAAAGCTAATATAGGGATTTTTTTGCTGCCCCCCAGAGAATTTGCCTAAAGGCAGGAATTAAAGTAAGAGTGTGCTTATAATAGCAACAAGGTTGTTTGGCCCTAGGGCAGGATTTACTATATAAGTGCAGGAAAGTAGAAATCTTAGAGGCGGTCCAGGAACTGGGGTTAATCAGAAGTCAATGTGGCAGATTGGCATCCAAGATGGAGTTGCTTCATCCTCCACAGCTGGGCATCCTGAAACCCTCAAGAAGGAGGTGGGTCTAGGCTGGTGCTTTTTTTTTTTTTGAGTTGGAGTCTCACTCTGTCGCCCAGACTGCTGGAGTGCTGGAGTGCGAGACTGCCGGCCACCGCAGCCTTGACCTGCTGGGCCCCAGCGATCCTTATGCCTCAGCCTTCCAAGTAGCTAGAACTACAGGCGCACACTACCAGGCCCGGCTAATTTTTTGATTTATTGTAGAGATGAGGTCTTACCAAGTTGCCCGGGTGGGTCTCGAACCCGCGGACTCAGGCAATCCACTCACCTCGGCCTCCCAAAGCGCTGGGATTACAGGCTAAGCCACCGAGCCCGGCCTAGGCTGGTGCTCTAAAGAACAGCCGATTCATGTTCATGCACGCTGTTTCCTAAGCACTGGCGCTTCACAATGAGCAAAGCATAATCCCTGCCCTCTCAAACTTGACTAAGGAGAAGAAAAACAATAAGGAATTTAAAAAATAACAGATGTGCAATACAGACAGTCCCTGACTTACGAGGGCTCCACTTAGAATTTCTCAATTTTTCAACTTTACAATGATGTGAAAGTGTTTTTAGCACATTTGGGGTAGGCTGGGCTAAGCTATGATGTCTGGCAGGTTAGGTGTATTGAATGCGTTTTCAGCTTACAGTGGGTTTATTGGGACCCAATAAATCGAGAAACCGCTGCACTTAACGAAGGTTTGACTTAACCATTTTTCGACTGAACGATGGGCGTGTCGGGACGTGGCCTCGTCCTAATATCAAGTGAAGCGTGTGATGGAGGAGATGAGGTAGAATAATAGGATCAGGAAGGATGGAGAAGGTCCTTGAGGTGCGTGGTCAGGAAGGCCTATCGCGAGAGAGACATTAGGGAAGAGACCTGGGCGCACGGTGGGGAGGGGACCGCGTCATTTGGCCTCCTGGGGAAACAGCATCTTGGAGGGGGAGACAGCTAGTAGAAACCACCCAAGGAGGGCATGAGCTCGGCCTGTTAGGAGAAGAATGAGAGGCCTGTGTCATTGACTGGAGTGAAGGAGGCCCGGAGGGAAAGCGGATGAAGTCCTAGGGGCCCACCAGGGAGCACAGGGAGGTCCACACACACCCTATGGGACACACCGCCCTGCACTCAAATTACACCCCGCGGGATTTTATAGTATTGTTGTGTATTTAACAGCAGCTGTTCATATTCTGATATCATAAAACCCTTTAGCAAAAATGCTTTAGGCAGAAGCTTTTTTCTGTATTGGAAATATGTTCTCTATTGACTAGGGTATAAGGAGTTTAGGAAAGAGACCTCATCCTCCCCATCCTGACCTCCTGAGTTGTTGGCAAGACCCTAATTTGTCAGGATGGTAATTTCATACAGCAGAGCACCAAAAACATCCAAGCCCCTTTCCTGTTCTGCTGCACACTTTTGGGGGTGATTTCTGACCCTTCCTCATAAAAGGACCAGAGCTGTGAAAATGAGCACTAAACCCAAAGATCAAAGAATGGTCCCTTCCATTCCAAGTAGCCAACCAGAATGCCTGGAAACCAGGAAGCCCTCCCTGGCCCCGCTGTCCAGATGGAAGGAATTGGGCTTACAAAGGACCCCACAGGGCCTCCCCACTAAGACAGCGGTCTGCTGTGTTTATGAGCTTATTCCGTCAAGGTCTGTTGAGTTTGGTTTTGTGTGAGGTTTAACAGGATTTCAGACCTGGGGGTGGTCTCTGGATTTTTATCCTTCTTTTTCCCTTTGATGCTTAAAAATACCCCCATAACACCGAAGAAACAAGCGTGGCTGAGATTACAATTGCACAAAATGTAATACCCTTTCACAGAAATGTTGAAGAACGATGGATCCTCTCTGGAGTTGTGAGTTTCTTTGTGCAAGAGTCAAAAAGCTGAGGATATTGGTTAAATGAAAACGGTTATAAATAAAGTGTGATCTGAAGGAGCTGACCTTGGGGTTCCAGTGTCAAACCCTAAAAACCCCAAGCAGAACATTTGTAAAACAGAAGCAAGATAGCATTCAATCAACTACTGGGTTACACAGTACAGACAAGAGAAAATAAATCAGGACTCTTTAGGTTGTGTGTGTGTGTGTGTATGTGTGTGTGTGTGTGTGTGTGTGTGTGTGTGTGTATGATTCATAATATGTATAGTACTGTCCTATGGGGAATTTTTAAAGGATGAGGAGTTCATTTTTGGTTGCAGATGACTGAAATTATTAAAGGCTAACTTTTTTTTCGCTTTCTAAGTATTTATATAGCACCTTGTGTGTCTGTGTGTCATCTTAAGGCTAACTTTTTAAAAAGATAAAATCATGGCTGTCACGCAAACATTAGATGATATGTGTCAATGGTTTTATTTAACTTGGTAGTGAGAGAATCAGAAAGGTTTTAAAAACAATTCAGAGACATCCAAAGAGCAGACATGTTTATAGGCGATTAGGAATGCTGAAATGCATTTGACTAACAGATGTAAAATGAGCTTCCTCCACAATGGGAAAGGAGCCAGTTGAACCCACCGGACATAATGTGCATTTCTATAAACAGGAAGGTTTTATGTTGCTATCAGTTTGTTGCAAATCAGCTTCTATCAAGCTACATAGAATTGTAAAACTGTCTCATCAAAGACAATGAAAGGCAAAGGTGGCCCAGGTTGATGAGCCAGTCAAGACACCCACTAAATTCCTAGAATCGTTCCCATTTTTTTCCCTTACTTTACTGGCATTTAGTGGACAGGCGCACAGGATGCTATCACTCCCACCCGATAACATGCAAGACAGTCTCTTACAATAAATAATTACCCTTTGTCCCCTATGACTTTTAAATGACCTTCTGGATATTTCCACAGATAAAAACTCTGTTTATAATTAAGTGAGTCTCAAACCCAGCTCCACTAAGAACACAAAGCACTGGTGACATCGCTTTACTGCAGGTTGAATGGATTTTGCTACACTATCTGAAAGGACAGACCGAGAGTGGGAAGCCATTTTTTCATCTTGTTCTTAGACCCTGACACAATGACGAGAAAGTAGAAGCTATGCTTTTGGAGAAATGCACACTTTAGGTATAATTAGCTTTACCGACTTTGTCTTTTCAGAAACAGACTCCCAGGTATCTGAGGTATCTCACAGTGACAATCAAGCTTGCCTAGAGTAAAGGGAATTTACAAGGC